>APFE031693988.1:0-12357 GCA_000404065.3 Pinus taeda
CTGACATGAGAGGACGGGAATGGTGACTCATTAACGGACTTGACCCTTTTAGAAATATTCGCTGCAAAACGCACGAATCTGCGATTTCGCAGCGCGTTTAGTTTTGAATTGTCATAATGCACTGCAAAACGGCTTGATGGTGATGCTGCAAAATGGCTGAACAATGATTATGCAGCGAAACAAACCAATAAGAGACTGCGCTGTGAAATTGCGAAAAGGATCGGTGACATGGATTAGACAAGACATGTCTTATGGAAGCATGATGGTGGAGGGTGACCGATAGGATTAGAATACACTTTACATCAAACATCTTTAAAGCTTCAACCCTAAGTAAGAAACATAGACTAAAAACAATTTAACACCAATTTTAGGCATTGGACTTTGGGCAAAGGGTTATATACAAATGTTTACAGTTCTAAGTGATAACACCCGTCAATGTAAAAACCCTTTGCCCCCTATTATATGCTCAATATATTATGTCATTTTCCTCTCAATATATATCCCCCAATATCAACGCACGTATTATTGTATTTCTCCCTCAATGAAGCCCATGTGCATCAATGACTAGTGGGAGGAGCAATGAAATTATCTCTACATAGAGTCAAAACAATATCACTTTGCTACTTTAATCCCTATTAAGAAAGGCGAAAACAAAATTATAGTAAAAGAAAGGAAAAAGGAAACAAGGATTTGGGTCCCAATCCAATATCTAATCACATCTTTCAATTAACAAAAATATTTATTTGTCCACTTTCTTATAAGATCTAATACAAGTATGATGATATTTATTACTTTTTAAAATTAAATTTTAATTTTTAATATCCATTTATGTTCAATATGGATAAATAATATTATTTAATATAATATATTACATGAAATAATTTTATTAATGAAATCATATTAATTATATATTATTTAAAAACTTTTGTTTATAATTAAGATATTTATTGTATCAAAATTATTTAAAATGTAATTTTATATAAGATATACATTGGTAAGGGTGGTAGGAGGGAGAGGGATTATCTCTAATCCGAAAGGAAAAAAAAATCCAAATACTTTTAGAGGTCAGATAGGAAAACCAATAATCATGCATAAATGTATGGTCTTTTATTGTGTTTAACTTTGGCTCATGACATGGTAATTCTCGTTCTAATAATATTGGGTGACTATTTGATTACTGTTCGACACCTAACCAATGGCTCCTATCCAAAGGAGAAACTCCTTAAAATCCTCCTCCAAATAATAATTTGTGCTTTGGACCTCCTATCCTTAAAAATATTCTACCATATCCTTAGTTCCCCAATGTCGACTCTTCATTTCATGGTTTATTTTCCATTCCGCCCCCTTGCAAACACATTAAGAAACATTGCAAACATTAAAATTAAAATTTTCAGGGCCATGATGGCTGGCACCATGGTGCATTTTGAGTGTCTAGCCCATAAGTGGGAGACTATGTTAACTCCCACTGCTTCTCCCCGCCTAATACAGATGAACTTGTCTCGTTCTCCTTCGCCACCTTTCACAGTAACAAATCCAGCAAGTTGTAGCATGCAAAATTATAATTATGATTCTATGGGCATCCCATGGGAGGGATTCCTCTCTGATGTTAAATTTTAGGCCTGGTTCAGGCCCCCTCACATCTTCATATGGGCAGTTTCTCCGCAAAGGATCTTTCCCTCTCATCTCCATCAGAATTATGGGCTCTTCCCCTCCAATATCATTGTGGTGTCTTCAAGTATGTGCACCAATAGGATCTGTAAATGAGCCCCATGTGATTGATAACACCCTCAACATTTGTGGTACAAGGCGTTGGCTCCTCTAACCCTGCAACATGGTCAATAAGAGGAATTCTCTCTCAATTACCCTTCTTGAGAAGAACGTCAATAGAACTAGAGTACGTGATAACTTATGCAGTTTGGGTTCTGTCTGTGTTAGGCATCTGTGGGTTTGTCTTCAGTTCATGGGCTTAGTTTTTTTCTATCCTCTCCTTCCTATTGTAGTGATTTTCTTCACTTTAGATATCGTCTATCAATTTGGGTTCCTTTGGAACCTCCTCCAACCATCTGTGTTTTTTTAGGCCATCTTTTCCTTTCTCCCCTCGTTGAGGTTGAATGTGGTCTCTGCTTCTTAATCACAAGCCCCTCTAATGTCCCCCTTTTTAATCCTAACCCTCTGTGCTTGATCTCCTTGAGCTTAATCGATGAATTTGTCTTAAGCTTTCCCTCTGATGTTGCACCCTTGTCCCAAGATACCCTTAAGCATATTGTCATATTGTGCATGCCTTGTGACATTCTCTGTATATATATATATATATATCTTGCGAACAACCATTGTTGCCTACCTGACCCCCCTCACTATTTCGTCAATCATGTATACTAGTATTAACAATTCTGCCACCTCTGGAAGTTCTGCTTTTGATACATGCAATGAGAATCTAGAGGCCTCCAGGTGGAAAATTTGGATTTAAAATGGAAAATTCACTAGCAAGAAAATTCCTTTAGCAAGAAAATTTCTTCGTTTTCATCACTGAAGAACTTCAGTCTCTCAAAATTAAACTCTCCTACCAAGATGACAAGCTCAATGTTATTGGAAGATAGCTATATGATCTTAAGCTAATTGGCAACACCACATGGAACCTAAACACTGCTAGATCTACTCCAAGCCTCATCTCTTGCAACCTACATCTTGACTTGAACATGGCCGCATAGGAAGTTTCCTTCTTTCTTCTCTAATGGGACGTTTCTACAAATTCTCTTTTGTTATCTCAATTTTGTTGAATATATGTATGTAGGCTTGATATCATAGTCTTTCTACTTGGTATTTTTTATCTGATAGTAAACTCATCAATGAAGTATCATTTGAAACTTATACACATATAATGATTTCCTTGTGTATTTGTTTTTTTTTTTTTTTTGCTAAGTAAAGACTGAACTATTATATTAAAAAGAGAAAAAATATTTACAAGAGGTATACACCTCTAAGAGCCATGGATCAGCTCTCTGCCAAGAAATTTTCATTACATCTGATGTTTCTGCTTGTAAGAGCCAGAAAAACAAAACTTCAAAAAGAAATGTCGGGAACAGAAATTGTCCAATCTGGGACAATTGCACATGACAGGGACAGACCAACAACCCAGAAGAAGGATCCGACCACGATATCGGAGACAGGGGACCGAGTTTACAAAACTACGAAGCTTCAGAGAATGCAAGCTATCGAACCAGGACTAAACAACAGAAAAACAAAAAGAAGAGGTTCGCCTGAGTACAGGCTTACCCCAGAGAAATCGGTAGTCATTTGCTGCTGCCCTGTTTCGCCTCAGCCTCGCGAGCCAAAGCTCTTTTCTTCCTTTCTTCAGCTGCCTGGATCAGGTCGGGCTCCCAGGAAACTTCGACTCCAACAGGGACGTCCTCAATTCTGTCATAGCCAGGTGGCAGCTTGAGATAAAGTTTGTAGTCCAACGAGTCTTCCTTTTCTTCCATTCGCAAGCCTCTGCCAGGAGAATCCATCTGAGTCTTCATAGAGCCTTCAGCCGAGGACATGGGAGCTTTGCGTTTGAGGCTGCGAAGTTCTTTGGCAGCTTCCGCCTGCTCGGCCGAGGGAAATTCAGTGCTATCGCCCTCCATTCGGCTCTGAACCTCTGGGATGTAAGAGGTGTCCTGTGCCTTGGAAGAATTATCAGAGGTGGTGGGCATTTTCTCCCCTGAATCCTGATTGCCACTGTCCTCCACCTCATCCTCCTCATCGAAGATGACTGTAATACAGGCTCGGATCACTGGTTTGTTTGTTCGACGCTGATAGCAAAGAGTAGCTATTTGAACCACGTTATCCAAATCCTCGGAAGGCGTTGAGGCACCAGAGGGAGGCGAAGCGCAAGCTAAGGGAGAAATCCTCTTCGGGCTGGTCGGACTTCTCTGTTTTGTGCCGCTGGACTGGCTAGAGTGACCTCCCCTGCGAGGCGACTTATAACCACCGCGAGGAGCCATGAGTGGCGTAGTGAACTTTACACAACTGAGCAAGCAGAAATTGACTGACATATACCTGCCACCAATTCGGCAACTACCGCAAATCCCCTGCACAGTCGTCTGAGCAGAGCTCACAATCCTGAACACTGGGCATGAGATGGCGACGCAGATGGGAATTCCGCTTGCGGAATTTCCCTGAACAATTCCCTGAGCATTCACTGGATTAAAACTGGAGCCAGGTCGCTTACCTGAACAATAGTATGGAGGCGCCATGATAAATTCTCTGGCCTCAGAACCTCGGTAATCCACCTGTCTTAAAGGGCTTTTAATGCCTCTGTTTGTACTGGCACCCAAAATGCTATCAAAAACCATGGACACCACCTGGCGGGAGCGTGAAGCCATGTGGCTTGTGCGTGGGGCGTGAATGCAATTCATGTCAAACGTAACACCCGCATCCGGGTGGTCTTGAACCTGCCTCTGAATATCTTTTTTTGAGATTTCCTGGAAGGTGTTCCATGCATTCCTTGGTACAATACCTTGGAGGGATCCTTCAAAATGATTTTTTCCTCTTTCTGCTCCTATGTTAGCTAAGAAATCTGCTAATTTATTTCCTTCGCGTCTGATATGATTGAATGTTGCAGCTTTGTTGTCCCTTATCCATGACTGAAGAAGCTCCAACCTTGCTACCATTCTCCAGCTTCTACTAATCTTCTGAGCCTCGGTGCCTTGTTGAATCTTAATGGCCATGTTGATTAAGATTTGAGAGTCTCCCTCCACAATTAGGGGAAAGAAGCTATCCTTTTGAGCAATGTTGAGACCTTTCCATAATCCTTCGAGTTCAGCTACGTTGTTTGTATTCCAGCCAATGGAGCCAAAGAAGACTTTAAGCACTTGTCCAGTGTGATCTCTGATAACTCCCCCATATCCTGTAGCTCCTGGATTGCCCTTGGAAGCCCCGTCAAAGTTGAGCATAAATGAATTGGGAGGTGGAGGGGACCAGTGTGAGGGAATATCCTTCTGTTTATTGATACTTCTTGCAGGAAAGTTGGTTGAGCTTAAATGAATTTGCCAATTATTCCAAATTGCCTGTTCCTTGTTGTTGGAGGGGAAGTCCTCCTGAGACCAGCTTTTGATAGATAGAGTTTCCTGTATATTCATGACTATAGTCTGCCAAACTTGCTGCACATCCATTGAGTGGTCTTTGAAGATTCTACGGTTTCTCTCTTTCCAGAGATTCCACATAACAATTCCGGGAATAATTTGCCATAGAGAGTTTTGGATGCGGCTTTGAAACGGGTGCTGAGGCCAGTTTCGTAAAGTATTATTTACATTTCCTATCTCGCGTCCTTCTTTTTGGCAGCGAAAGGTGACTTTCTCCCACATTTGCCTGCTAAGAGGGCATAATTGCATAAGGTGCACAACTGTTTCCTCCTCCATTTTGCAGTTGAAGCATATAGAGGGTCCTTCGAATTTTCTTTTTCTGAGATTATCCCAGGTGAGTATCCTGTTGTGGGAGAGTAGCCAGAGGAATGTAGATATTTTTGGCCAGATCGGGGGGTTCCATATTTTTTCCCAAAGTTTATCCTTGATGAGCTGATCTTTGATAATAATGTGATAAGCTTCTTTGGTCGTATAGGTTCCTTTCTCTTCATAACCCCACCTTAATTTGTCCTGCTCGGTCGATTTAAGGATTTGTCTCTTTTGGAGCTCTTCAGCAAGGGACTGTTGGGCATCTTCTGTACTGTTTGGGATCAACTCTTGGGTTTTTCTCCAAATCCTATGATCTGAGTTTCCATTTTCCTGCCAAAACTGATTTACCTTTTCCTGTTGGTGCAATTGGTGATCAGGGATTCCATGAATGACGTTGGCGAGGCTTGGGGATTGTTGCCAAGAATCCATCCAAAAACGCGCAATGCTCCCGTCCTTCACTTCCCAGAAACTATGACTTTGTATAAGATTTCTGTGCATAATCGCAGAACCCCAGATAATTGAGCCTTTGCTAGTTTCTGTCATTCTTATACGTTCCTCAAGAGGTAGATTGTTGGTGTATTTAGCAGACCAGAATTTTTCCCATAATGTTTCTGGGAACGCTAGCCATTTCCACCAAATTTTTGCTCCCATGATCGCATTGCTGTGTTCAGGATCTCTGAGACCAATTCCTCCCCCTTTCTTAGGGAGGCAAGCTCTTTCCCATTTAATTAATGCCCATTTCCTGTTGTGACCAGAGCTGCCCCACAGGAAGTTGCGCTGCAGCTTTTTGATGGCTTTTAGAACCCACTTTGGCGCTGCCAGAATAGAAAATAGGTAAAGAGGCATGGATTGTAAAACAGCTTTAATGAGCACAAGTCTGCTTGCCATGTTTAGGGAGCGGTGAGTCCAGAGCAGAAGCCTGTTTTCCAGTTTATCCAAAAGGATTGTCCAGGAAGAATGTTTCCTAGCTGACTCAATGAGGGGGGCACCAAGGTAAGTGGAAGGTAAGGACGCAATGGAGAATCCCAAGATTCGCGCTATGGATTGCTGTGTGGTCGGGTGGGTGTTAAAAAAGAAGATCTGAGACTTGATCCTATTGATGCAAGCCCCTGAAGCGGTAGAGAAAATGATGAGCAGAGAATTGAGAGCTCTGGCTTCTTGTACAGAGGGGTAGCCAAAGATCATATTGTCGTCTACGAATTGCTGGTGAGAGACAGTGGGCGCGCCATGGAGAGAGATGCCTTTGAGAGCATTGGACTGAAGAGCAGCTTGAAGACTTCTTCCCAGTCCTTCCGCCATAATTATAAACAAGAAGGGCGATAGGGGATCACCTTGCCTCAATCCTCGGGAGGGGCGGAAAGTGGCAGAGGGAAGCCCATTTATCAGAATGGAGAAGAAGGAGGAAGAGACCATATTCATGATCCATCGGATCCAAGGATATGCAAAACCAAAAGCCCTCAAAATTTTTTCCATATACACCCAGCTTATGCTGTCAAAAGCTTTAGAAAGATCAATTTTTAGAAGCATACCTGGTTTTTTTGCGAGCTTTAGAGAATGTATGATTTCATGCGAAAGAATTATTCCATCAGTAATTTGCCTTCCTTCAACATACCCTGATTGCTCCGGGGAGATGATGCCTGGCAATATTGGTTTTAGTCTTACAGCCACCACTTTAGAGACAATCTTGTAGATAATATTACATAAAGCAATGGGCCTGAATTTGTCGGGGGTGCTGGAGTTTTCCGATTTAGGGATTAAGGCTATAAAGGTGGCATTGAGACCTGGATACATCCATCGTATACTTCGAGACTCTTCTACCACCTGCCAAACCTCCCATTTAATTAGTTCCCAGAAGTGGTGAAAGAAGTTTGAAGAGAAACCATCGGGACCTGGGGCTTTGCCAGCTTTTAAAGATTTTGCAGCGGATTCCACCTCCTGAAGACTGATGGGTTTAAGAAGCAGGGTGTTTTGTTCCTCTGACACTAGGCGCGGTATATTCCTGGTTATGTTGTTAATGGCTTCATCTCTGTTGATATTTGGCTCTTGGCTCATATCTTTGAAATAATTGAGGAATTCCTTTTCTATATCCTCCTGGGTTTCCAGTTTGTGGCCTTGAGCGTTTATAACCTGGGAGATTTGATTGTGCATTCTTCGTTGCACTGTGGTTCTATGGAAAAACTTGGTATTCTTCTCACCTTCCTTCAGCCATCTGATGCGAGATTTTTGTCTCCACAGAACTTCCTCTTGTTGCTCTCGTTCCTATAATTTACTTTCCAGTTCTTGTTCCTTGTGCGCCAGCTCCTCTGTTCGTCCTTCTAAGATTAGTCTTTGTTGGATGGATTTGAGATCCTGAAGGATCGATTCCTTCTCCTTAAAGATGTTGCCAAAATTTTTTGAATTCCATTTCTTGATTTCTCCTTTTAAGAACTTCAATTTCTTTTGAAATCTGGCCATTTTGGATTGCTCTGTGGGGTTGCTATTTTGCCAAGTTGTAGTTATGAAATCCTTGAAGTCTGGATGTGAAAGCCAGAATGCTTCAAATCTGAAAGGTTTTTTGCTGTTGTTGTCTGGTCTCTTCCAATTCATTTCTATGGGCCAATGATCTGAACCTGAGAAAGGGATGATGTGTGCTGTAAATTCACCTCCCACATGGATAGCATTGTCAGAGATCAAGAACCTATCCAGACGCGACGCAATCTGCATGGGAATAATCCTTTTGTTCGTCCAAGTATAAAGGCCATTAGCTGTAGGGAGGTCTATGAGCCAGTTGCTCTGAATGAAGTCCTTTAGAAGTGGTCCATCTTTGTTGGGTCTACAACGTCCTCCTATCTTTTCTTCTGAGTTAGCTATCATGTTAAAGTCACCTCCTGTTACCCACAACGGATGTAATCTGTCCCGATTGAGCCTAGCTATTGAATTTAGAATATTTGCTTTCTGCTACGTTTCTTGGGGAAAATAGACATTCGTTAAATGTCCATGAATGTTGGTACCTATGAGATGAAAACAGGCCTGAATGAAACTTTTATGAGCATGAATATTAGTTAACTGAATCTTTTTGGCATCCCATAGAATTGCAAGACCTCCTGAGGCTCCTTGCACTTCCACTGCTATTACTTGGCATCCTGCCCATGCTTTAGCCGCTGCTCTTTCTATAAAGTTTAGAGAGCATTTAGTTTCTTGGAGAAAAAGGATTGCTGGTTGTTCCTCCATGATCAAGTTTTTTAGGAGTTTACTTTTCCTGGGGCTATTGAGCCCTCTTATGTTCCAAGAGATTAACTTCATTGGGAAGGGTTGAAGTTGGTGTTGAAGTACTTAGTGAGTTTGGCATATCTGCCAGACCCCACTAGAATTGCTCCAAGCTTGATAGTTCTTTCCAACTCTGTTTTTCTGCCTCTTTTTTTACTGTCTTTAAAAGCAAATTTGCCATCCCATTTGCTTCCAGTTTGTATTCCAAGGGAGTACTTCTTTTGTGCCTTGCTTAATATTTCCACCAAGTTGTCAACTTGTGTTTCTTGGATTTTTTCAAAGTTCCCTAATTTGCAAGCTTGTTCCATTCCGATGAGATCCAGTTGCCCTATATCAAACGTTTCACTATCATCTTCCATGGGTTGAGTTTCTTGCTCATGGTCTTCCACCTCCTTCCCTTTGTCTTTACTCTGCAGAGGTTTGTCGATATCCATATCTGGGCTACCTTCTGGATCCGAGATCTGTGGATTTTTTCCGCTTTGCTGAGATGGGCTTGATTTCTCCGGCGCTGATGTTTCGTGAGTTGTCTTTTCCTTGCTGAGTTCATCTGGCGATGTCATTTTTGCAAGCGCTTCAAAACTATTGCTGGTAGAAGGGTTATGGTTCTCCCCTGGTGGGGATTTTGGAGGAGCATTTGTCTTCTTGTTGCTTCGTCTGCGGTTGGTCACTTTAGTGAAGCCATTCTGTTGCTGGGATTCAGGATTCAGTGGTGTTGCTTCTTTCTTATTCAGGGGACAATCTCGGAATAAATGGCCAATCGCATGACATTTTCTGCATCGAAATGGTACTTGTTCATAATCAATCACTTGGACCCAGTCATGATCCTCATGGAAAAGTATGACAGTGTCCGGCAGAGGTTGCTTTAGATCCATGTAAACACAGATCCGAGCGTAGGAGACATATGTGGTGGGTTTCACCGTTTTGGTTTCTTCAGCAACTTTAATGAAATCTCCTATCATTGATCCAATGGACTTTAGAGAATCTTCATCCCAATATTCCCATGGCAACGAGTAGAGACGGATCCATACCGGCGCATAGCTAAGGTCTTCATTATCTGGATTGAAACGTGCTGCCCATTCTCTGAGATAGAGCCCAGCTGAGTTAAAAAAGTAAGGCCCTCCATCAAATACTCTATTTCTATCTTCCAAGCAGTTGAAAATAGCTGTAAAGAAACCCTTGGGCCCTAGGAGAAGGGTTATTTCTCCTTTGGGCTTCCATTTATGATTTATCCAACCTCTTAGAGCTCTTTCGTTTGGCCAGAAGCCCAAAAATTTCCCTATGAGCGCATGATCATGCATGTATTGTATTCTTCCATTTATTCTTTCACTAGGCAGTTCAACTTCTGGCCTATGAGTGGCAACAGGTTTACAGGTGGACGAACTAACCTTTTGATGTTCATTTGAGCCTTGATGATCAGCGTCTATCTATGGTTCCTGTGCGGATTTTCCTTGATTGGCTGAATCTGGATTTGCATTACCTTCTGGTCCTTGCTGGCGTCCATCGACGGGCTTAAGGACTGCCTCATCCCCCTATGGGGGTATCATTGGGCCACCTGATCTGCTTATGTCCTGGAATACTAGCAGCGGTGAATCGGTTCTGAAGATGCAGAGCAGGAGCTCTGTCGCCGCAGGCTTCCTGTCAGGAAACCCTAAAACTTCAAAACGTCTGCGCGCGCTCTCTGGGATAGGAAGGCTTCTTAACCTTAATCTTGTCTCTTCCTTGTGTATTTGTTATGACCAGAGACAAATTTAATATAATTCTTACTGCCTTATGTTTTAAAAAAAATAGATATAATTTGTTTATGCTAATATAAATTAATTTATGAAAAATAATATAATGAGGTAATTTTGTTTTTTAAGATAGCATTTAACTAGTTTTTTCATAAACCCATTATATAAAATATTAATATAATTAATGAATATAGATTAATATTATTTAATAAATATATTATTTATCATTATTACATATCATATATTTTTAATTAAAAATTATTTTATTAACTATTTTTTATAATTAACGTTCAATTTAAATTAATTAAGTTTTTTCAATGTTCATTTTGATTATTATTTTTATTCTTTGTTATGTCTAGAAATTTTGTATCTCTACAATGTATATCAACTTATCTGGGTCAAAACATTCTTCTAAGTCTCAATGATGAACCACACTTAGTGGTTCGAAAGGCATCGACTCTAGAATTTGAAATGTGATTTACTGGGAGAATTATGTTGAAAAATAAATATATAGTAATTAATATATAATATTTGAGAATATAAGTTTTAATAATTATTTATAATATTCCTATTATTTTTTTAGATAAATTGCATGTAAGAGTTTGAAATGTCTATTTTTAGTAGAGACTCTACCCATTTTTGAAGACAATAAAAGTTATAAAATGATATCAAAGGAAAGTGATAGAGTTTGCATTTATAGATTTTTATTTATTTTTGCTGATTTATGTGATTAATGAGATTACTACACGACTAAGCTATGGCTTGAGTAGTTGTGACCTGAGGGCATCTAAGTTGTTAAAATCATCAAGGATCACACTTGATCTGAGCCACGACAACCCTTAGCATGACGAGATTTTTTCCATGGAGTTTTGAATTGATGAACTTTACACCACGGAGGCCCTTAACTAAACATCATGCCATCACCTACTTTATGCCCTATGGGTGCATTATAGAGAAATCTTAATAACAATTGTGAATAAAAATAAAAATAAAAATGCATTTTTTTATGAAAATATATAAATAAATTAATAATAATCTTTATAATTCAACCAATCCTAATCCTAATTCTCCTACTAGTTACTACGATTCTCATGTCTAGCTTAACTTTAACCTCTCAAATTATCCATGGAAAACCCCTCCCTAAATCCCTCCCAATATGTTCCACCTTCTCTTCCTACTACTATCGTAAATCCTTCCTTTGCAAATTTGGATCCTCCAACCATCCAACCATCAAGCTCTTGGAGAAGGGATTGAATTTTTCCCTCCCCTCATCATGTTACAACAAAATATGTTATTTGTTTCATTGATTCTATAACTCATCACCTTCCACTGCATGAAGTTGAAGAAATTCAACAAGGATGTGTTAAAATTATTAGTTGTTCTAAACCCCCTAAACCAAATATATCTAAAGAAGAATTTCAATTCATTCATTGTATCAATAACAACATTGATATAATTATATTAAAATCCAATAAAGGAAATTTTACAGTTGTCATTAACACTTCTACCTATGAATCGAAACTACATGACCTTCTATCAATCTCTTCATACAAGTCCCTCCCCAAAAACCCTATTAATTTTTTAACCAACTTAGTTGATTATACTTTCATCGTTTGGCCTCACGACCACCTTTTCCTCACCTCTTTCTTCAATTATCTGAATATCTCCCCCCACAACCAATTTACTATGGAAATCGAGAAAATTAACTTTGTTCCCTTTCTTAACATCCTTATTTCGTATCAACTTGATGGTACCTTAATCCATCAAGTCCACATAAGGAAAAAAAAACAAAAACAAAAACAAAAAGACTCACACTAATAGATACCTTCATGCATAGTAACTGTTTAGTCAATTTATTGTTATCTAAATTGCTAGTATTAATTGTCAACCCGGGGCTCGTAAGCTGATGAAGTGAGGGGGTACTATATGTACTTAAGTAACTTTTCTTA
>APFE031693988.1:50321-64626 GCA_000404065.3 Pinus taeda
AGCAGCCTGCGTACTAGTATCTCAACTAGTACAAGAACTAAGGGGGTTGTAGCTCCCTTCCAGGAGAAGCTGGAAAATGAGAGAGGGTTGTAGCTCTCTGTAGGTAGTAGCCTACATACTAGTAAAGGACTGCACCAGTACAGAATCATTGTAAAAAGAAGTTTCTAATTGAAAAGATAGAGACATATTGCAGCAGGTGGTTTTCACCCACATTAGGTTTCCACCTTATATCTTGTGTTCTTGTGCGTGATTGTCTTCTGCTCTATTTTTCTGTTCTTGGTTATTGTTAATATGATGCTGATGCACATATTAATGTTCAACATCTGTAGAATATTTTAAATTATAAGTTTGTATGTTATACACGGGTTTCCTTATCTGTAGTTGCATATATATGCGGTTTTCTCTAACTGAAGTAGCGTATATGTTCTGGGTTTGAAAAAGAAAATAATTGACCAGATAATACTAATTCACCCCCCCTCTCAGTATTATTTCCAACAATTGATATCAGAGCAGGTCCTTCAGAAGAAGCTTGATCGCTTGAAGGAAGATCTATCATCATGAGCAACTATGAGAGAGAAGCATCAATCAGGCCACCAATTCTTGATGGAACCAACTTCGTCTATTGTGTTATCACTCAGGTTGTCCCTAGGCTCCTGTAGGGATACGGCCGTGGTAACCACAAACCAATCTTTGGATTGCAGGTTCTAGCCCACCTGCAATCAGAGAGGGCTCTCTCTTAATGATTTAACTTTGATGATGATGATTTTAGGCTAGCTTTTTTGTTCAGGGGTTTTATTGTTTTGTTTGGATGGAAGGTGCATGTATGGAAGATAATTCCAAATAGAGAGGCAAGGTAAAGTGTGATAAGTTTCAAACCATTGGGCATGGAGTCATGGATTACAGCTTGTTGTTGCGTTTTCTTGGTCACAAGAGGATTGCGGAGCAGGATAACCATACATGAGACAATTATCAATTTGCTAAAAGGATGGAATGATGGTCAGGGATGAAAAGAAATTAAGAATCTTTCATCAAAAACTGACAGGGAGGAGAGGTGAACGAATGGTTGTCTAGGAGCAGTTGAGAATTCCTAAACTGTCATTCATATGTGAAAGAAACAGTGTAAACAAGATCATTTAAGTATGCATGTTCATAACTATTCCTGATGAAAACATGAAAAATTGCAGAAATTGAGCCTAAGGTGCAGCTAAGCAAATCCTAAACTATTCTTCTTTTCTGCAATTTAGATGGCGGAATGATGATAAAACAAACATGAAAAACTAACAGAGTTAAGAAACACTTATTGAACCATGTAGAGGCACAAGAATTCCACAGTCACTCCTCGGCCAATCTAAACACAACAGACAGTTTCAGAATCCATGCTTTCAGCAGTCTTTGATTATAGAAAGCATCACAGTTACAGTGCGAGTCTCTGCTTGAGAGAAAAATCAGAATAACAAAAATCAAGCTACTGATCAAATAACCACCAACCAACCCCTACTCCATTTTTCAGGGTGGTATATATAAGCAAAATATCTAAAGTCATTTATTACAACCGACCTAAACAGGTCTGCAAGAAAAAGCTTTTCTAAAAACCTAATTGTTTCTGGAATTAAATGAAAATAAGTCCTTTGGGTTGCACCAGAGGCAGCTGAATCAAGTTGAGTTGATGGGGTGTCCTGTGTGGCTTGGTGCAGTGGTTCTGTCATAAGTGTGCATTGAGTTCTGGTCCACTGATCTCCTGTGAGTTTAATGTGTAGTCATTTGCGCTGGTGAGCCTTCAATGCGTCCTCAATTGCTTCTTGACTTTTAGAGCTTTCCTTTTAATGGTGGATTTGCCTCGAGCCCTGAGAAAATCTTCTTCTGATACACTTTGCCGCTACATTGATGGTATTCACTGCTTCCAGATACTCTTTGACGTGTTCTTGATCTGCATATTTGATCTGATACGCTTTAATCTTTATTCCTGGTCTCTCTCTGTCTTCAAATACGTTAAATTTGGCAAAATCGGGCATTTTCAGGCTTTTTCGGTGCAAAAAGGGCCAAGGAATCAAAAGATTCCCCAATATGGTCCATTTCCCATAGCGATGCACAACTAGTGCTTCGCGCTAATCGCGCATCGAAAACTGCCTCCGTTTCTCATTCCGGAGCTCCAAAGCTCAACCTTCACGCTTGTGCGTTTTTCCCTTCTTTTTTTTGTTGCTGACGTCAGCTGTACGGCGGATGACATCAGCTAGGTGATGTGGCAGGGTGATGTGGTAATGATCTGGTCGGAAGGGCAACTCATATCTTACTACGATGCGATATACTTCTTTCGATACGATCGCAATATCGCATCGGCAGAGAATGTGAAGGTATTTATTTTGGAAACGCGATGGCTGCGACCGCCGATTGCCGATATCGCGATAGTGCATCGGGAAAAAAGGAAAGGGGCACACCTATGTGGTATAAAATATTGTGATATGTCGATCACGAGATGGCATTGGCGGAGCGTCCATTGGGTAGAAACAGCAGTGAGCCATAATACCATTGCGACCTCCGATTGCAATAATCACGTTGGAGCAGGTTCACCAGGATCGGAAGAATGTTAAGGCAATCGGCAAGGGTTTATTGCGATCGGAAGGAGTGAGTATGTGCTTTTGAAGAGTATTTGAGGCCTCATAAGGGGTCTGATAACCTAGAAAGGAATTTTATGCTTTGGAAGGAGTCCGTTGCATTAGAAGATGGTTTGAAGGGGTAGCATGAGGGTTCTTGCCAAGTTTCAGATACACTGAGCAATTCCCAGGGGTACTTATGGTTATTTTCAACCAGAGGGAGGGGATATATACATAAGGGAGTTATTACCATAGTTTTTAGTAAGGGGAATGGGAAATACATAGGGAGCTACATAGTACAGTTAGTAATAAATATGACAAGTGATAAGAAAGCGCTAAGTATGTAAATCTTAGGCTATTGGGGAAAAATGGTCCAAAAAAGGAAATGACCATTCCTTGGGTAAAGCAGATCTTTACCAAGGCAATTGACATGGAAAATGATGAAACTAAGAGGTATCAAGTAGATCTTGATCTCTTTCGGGGAAGTTAGTGAATGATTTGGGGAAGAGGAAGAAAGGGAAGTTAGTTATGTCTGATTTGAGCTTCTCCACATGAAACTGCCTGATGACTGTGACCTGAGTAGAGATGATACTTAGAAAACATAGAATTGATCAAAAACCAAGATTCTGCAACCTCAAAACTACTTACCCAGCCTACTTACCTAAAAAAATTTCTTCTTTTGGTTTGGGTGCACTTAGACTTGCAGACCCAGCATTTCAATTTTTCTTTTTATGCCTTCCTATCCACAAACTACCCTTATTTCTTCCAAGGGCCCAGATTAAGCAGTTGGGCTCCTTTGATTCTCTACCTATCTAAGAATCTGCCAAGATTAAGCTGTTTGGGCAGATTTTCATTCTCTATATTCTAGAACAGGAAATTGAAACCTAGGGAGACCAAGATTAGGTTGTTTGGACCTCCCTTTAGCTGAAAATTCTACAAAACTGGAATGATTCTTCAAAATTGGAATGCGATAGATGAACTTTGAGTAGCATTCTTTCCTTGGTGACTGTTTAGCAAATATGGAGCACTGCAGCATGCAAAGCATGACATATTTGGCCTGTAAAAATGTCAATCATGAAATATGAGTAACTTGCTGCAGCAGGAGGCTAACAATGGCTCCACTTGGGGATGGCTTTTCCTTGTGAGAAGCCAAGAACAGCAGGTCAGATTGCCTTGATTCTTCTGTTATTGCAGTGCTTTGAAACTTCTTAGTGCTGACTGTTGGAAAAATTTGAACTTTTGGACTGCTAACAACACTTTCCTTTAACTGTTTTGCTTTTAAATTGTAAAGCACTGCCTACTTTCTTCTGTGTGCTTTAGCATCATGGACTCTTACAAAATAAAATCAAAGTGCTCATATATACAAACATTCTATGTACAGAAAATAACATCGCCTGTTCTTTTCAATCAAAAAGGATCATTGTAGTGCTTTAGCATTCGGCCATTGACCGGGCCTTCTTCAGCTGTGCTGCCATCTAGAGATCTGAGAAAATATGTATTATTGCCTTGCATAGCGCTGATAATGTATGGGCCTTTCCACAAAAAATCGAATTTTTCATGTTTACCCTTGTCCTCTCTTCGTGAATCCCATCTTATAACTTTGCTGCCAACCTAGAAATCTTCTTCTTTAACCTTCTTATCAAACATCTTTTTGAGTTTTTCTTGCAGCATTTGAGCTCTGTCGTAGACTTGCTCTCTAGTTTGCTAAAGATGAATGGTTTGATTAATTCTTCTTTGCATGTCATTTGGTTCAGCCTGAATTTCCTGCAACAGTTTAATAGTAGGAATGCCCACAGATGAAGGAACTTTGGCTTCCATGCCATATACTAATTCATAAGGGCTCATCCCAATGGATTTCTTGGTGGAAAGTCTGTTTGCCCACAGAGCATTTGTGAGCTTCCTATGCCAGTTCTTTTTGTTTTCCTCCAGCAATTTCTTTATGATATTGATGAGGCTTTTGTTGGATGATTTGGCGAAGCCATTACCTTGAGGATAGTAAGTTGTGGAGTGGCCCAAGGTAATATGGTATTTATGGCAGAAGTTGATCATCTTTTTTGATTTGAACGCAGCAGCGTTGTCGGTGATGATTTTCTCAGGGCAGCCAAATCTGGAAAGGATATTGCTCTCAAGGAATTAGATAATGGTGGAGTCATTGGCTTGTCTACATGGAATGGCTTTAATCCATTTATTGAAATAATCGGTGGCTGTTAAAATCCACTTGTTCTGGCATGAGGAAGAGGGATGAATTTCTCCAATGAAGTTGAGACCCCATTGTTGAAAAGGTTTCTCGGTTGAAATGGGCTTGAGGGGCAAAGGCAGTCATTTTCTTTTTCCTTCAAAGATTTGGCATTTGTGGCATGAAACAACAAACTTCTTGACATCTGTAAATAGAGAGGGCCAACAATAACTAGCCCTTAAAATCTTGTCAGCAATGGACTTCCAATATAAGTGTCCTCCACAGTCCCCTGCATGGAATTCTTTCATGATGCTGTTAGTTTCATTCATAGTTAAACAATTAAGCAAAATACCTTCATGATTCTTCCAAAACAAAGCACCATCTATGACACAAAACTTTGAGGATTTCATCCTTATAAATCTTTTCTTGGTTCTGGAAAATCCTGGGGGAGCACACAGGTTTAACAATACAAAGCAAATATCAGCATACCATGGGGATTGCAAAAAGGTTTCATTGATCTATGAAGTCGCCAGCTCCGGTTCATTTTCCAGTTGATTAATGTCTAAGGCTTGGAAGTTTGTTTCGGACATTAGTTTGGCTAAACCTTGTCCTTTTATCAGCTTGGTAGGCTTTATTTCAATGTCGTATTCAAGGATGCTGGCAATCCACTTGCCTCTTTTACCTTCTAGTCCCTCTTGAGTTAATATATCCTTTACAACAAAGTTAGGGACATAGGCAATCACGTGGGAGTATAAGATGTAAATTCTGAAATCTTTCATGGCTTTGACCAGGGCATAAGCCTGCTTTTCCATAATCTGATATTTCAAGGGTGCATCTCTCAAAGATCAGCTGAAGAAAGCAATTGGCTTTTCGTTTCCTTGGTCGTATTTTTGCAAAAGGACAGCGGCTATAGTGTGCTCAGATGCAAAGGAAAAAATGATAAAATATTTGTCAAATTGAGGACTGGTGAGGACAGGCGTTTGAGTCAAGGCATTTTTGATACTCTCGAAGACTTGCTTGGTCTCAAGAGACAATTTTACCTTGGCATCCTTCTTTAACATGTTGCTCAATAGCCTTATTAGCTCAGCTAGGTTTGGGATAAATCTCCTTAGGAAATTGATCTTTCCAAGGAATGCTTGCAGTTCTTTTATGTTTCTTGGATAGGGGATTTGGAGGATAGATTGAATTCTTTCAGGATCAATTCTAATCCCATCTTTTGATATGATATGGCCTAGAAGCTTGCCTTCTTCAAGGGCAAACATGGACTTCTTGGGATTCAAGGAAATGCCATATTTCCTGCATGTCATGAAGATTTGCCTTAAGTTCTTAAGGTGCTCTTGGTCAGATTTGGAGAAAGGGGTTAGATCATCAAGGTAAACAATAAGGAAATCATGTATCTCTTTGGCAAATGCAATATCCATTGCCCTTTGAAAGGTAGCACCAACGTTTTTCAGCCCGAAAGGCATTTTAACGTACTTAAATGTTCCCCACGGTGTGGTAAAGGTTGTCTTGTCTTGGTCGTCCGGGTGAACAAGTATCTGATTAAATCCTGAAAATCCATCTAGTAAAGAAATTCTAAGAGGAACCCACTACTCTTTGTAAGATATGGTCCATTTTGGCAAAGGGTAGTGGTCTTTTAGAGAGACCTGGTTTAAATTTCTCAAGTCTACACACAGTCTTATCTCTCCTATTTTTTTCCTAGTGGAACTAAATAGATACCCATTCAGAAATCTGATGGGTGCAATGATACCTACTTCAAACATTCTCTTTATTTCTTTTTCAATAAGGGGAAAAGCATGGGGTGATTCCTTCTAAGTTTCTATTTGAACGGTTTTTGATTTGGTTTTAAAGGAATGGTATGTTGGATCACTGAGGTGTCATAGGACTTCAAGTCCTCATAACTCTAGGCAAATACATCTTGGAATTCTTTGAACAAATCCCCGTATTTCGACTTTTGATCAGGGGGCAGATTTTTGGACAACTTAATCATTCTGGGCTGCTCTGCTATCCCTATTTTGTGTTCTTCTATAGCAGCATTTAGAGGCTCCATTTTTGGCTTTTTGGGCACATCATTGTCATCAAACATGTCTTCTAATGGAGTAAGGCCGGAAGGTAGAAAATTACTCTTTAAATCAATAAACTCATCCTCTGCTTTGGCTGTTTCCTCTAAACATATTTGTTTCAACTGCTCTATGTTTGCGTTGTTAAACACAGTTGGGTTGAGGATTTATCTAGTTGTTGCAGCTGTTGGAGCCTGCTGATTTTCTTCTGTTAGATGTTGGGAATCGTTCATGGCATCCATGTCAATGTTTGTGTTGGAAAATTCGCCCTCAAGAGTGAGGAAATTGTTAATCTGGGCATCATTTTGAAATACCTGCCAATCCTTAACCTTGTTAGGGACCGAAGGTCTGTGTTTTATTTCAATGGTGAAATGGTGATTTGGTTCAAAGGGAAGCTTGCATGTGCTAGCAAAAGTTGCTAGACTGTGGACATGAATGTTATGATCTCTTGAAATTTTGGCAAGCTTGAATTCATTGAAAGAATTGAGTATTTCGGTGGCAACAGCTCTGTAAGCTCTCATTCTATTGTTATTTGTTGTATAATCAAATCAGAGTCACCTAGGATGGACACTTTTGTAGTTCCTAGGACTTTGAGCAGTTTAAGGCCTAAGAGAAGAGCTTCATACTATGCCATGTTGTTTGTACATCTGAAATCTAGTCTATAGGCATGGCCTTCTGCGTGATTATCATGTGTATTGTAAATCCATACTCCTGCCCCTGCTCCTAACTTGTTTACAGAACCATCAAACTCTAAATACCATGTGTTTTCTTGTTTGAGGCTTGTATTGAGAGTTTCAGTTTTTCGAGGATTGGGCAGACTAACAACTTCTGTTTCGGGACATTCTTCTTGTTGTTTGCTGGTTGCCTTGATTGTTGAGACAATTTCATGGGTATTGGCAACCGATTCCTCATTGATGTATGTTTCTCGTTCCAAAGATAACGGCTTATCATCAGTTGGAGGACTGGTGTTATCATTAAATAAAATGAAAGAATCCATATCAGAATGGATTGACTAAATTGGAAAATTTTGGGGCTTGTCCTCACTGCTTACCACATACTTCATTAATGTTTCTCTATACAGTCTCTTTGGTTGCCCAAAGATAGATATAGTGGCATAAGAGAGGTCAAGTTGAAGGGATCCTTGCAATTTTGCTCCCCATGATCTTGATAGAAGCATGCCATACTTTGTGGGAATGTCAACAACTACTACGTCCATTAGGATTGTCTTGTTGGGGAACTGGAATAGAGACACACAAAGGTCCTTAATCAAGCCTAAAAATTTGACTTGACTTGAGTCAAAGGAATATAGATCTTTGTATGGTCTTGTGACATCAAGGTTCAATCTTTCCATTACAGCTTTGGGCATAAGGGTATGTGAGGCACCTGAGTCAAACATAGCATTATGCAATATTTTGTCATGTATGTGCAGACTGACATAAAAAGGTGGAACAGGTCCATATGTTGATTTTCCGTTAACTTCTAGACCAAACAGTAGCTCAGGGGTATCGTCTAAAACGTTTACATCATCCCTGACCTCTGGTAGTTGAAGTGACCTTTGAATTTGTTGCCTATATACATCATGTTTAGCAAGTTCTGAGAGGGGAATGGATATCTTGAGTTTTCCAATCTCTGCTTCTAAACTGAATAGTTTTTCCAATGAGTTCTTGGCGTTGATAGCGGCAGATTTCTCTTTTTCAGGCATACTCTCTATGTTTTCTTTTGGAATGTCAGCGTTATGATGACTGGTAGTTTGCGGTATTTCTGCCTTGGGAGAATTTTTTAGAGTGCTGTTCAGATTTTCTTTTAGGGAGGAAGGAGGTAGAGGCTGATCAATAGGAGGTTGTGTGTCTGTTATATCCTCTACAGTTACCTGATGCGGGGTTGGGACAGAGCTATCAGCCGGATTTGTTATGGTGATATTGTCTTTAATTTTGTTGGGTTGTTTGCTATCTTTTGTTCTGCCAGATGCAGGGACATCAATGGTCCTTGTTCTCAACTTATATTGTTTGTGTACTTCATACACAGCAGTATCATAACCTTGTTTAAAGTCGAAAGACTCTCCCGACTTAGTGTGAAATTGTTTTATATCAGGGTATTCTCGGTCCTCTTCAGTAAGAAAGATTTGTTGTTCATTTTCCGAATCTATCAGGTTCATATGAGTCCCATTTGTGGGCTCACTGGATGTAGATGCTTCCGCATAGTTTTCTTGGAAAGGAGGCCTAATATCATGGTCAGGACTGGCCCTTCCAGCATTTGTGTTTTGATTTTTTCTAAAGTTCGAGTTCCTTATGGCATTGGGCTGTTGACCTTTCCATGAAGTTTTCCTCTCAACATTGTCTACTCTGTCTCCTAGCCTATGGATACCACTCATAATAGCATCCAGCTTCTGATCAAAGGCTGAGGGTTCTTCCTTGAAGGTGGTTCTTCTCTCAGTTTTGGTTCTGTTTCTTTTGGCAATTAGATTTGCCTCCACACTAACAGCAACATCCTGCATCTCTGCAAGGCTTTGAGGGGCTCTTTCCCTTAATTGATATGCCATTTCGGCATCAAAGCCATCAAGGAATTTGTACAAAGCGAGATCAGGTGGAGGTCTTAAATTTTGTGGTATTGCATTGTAAACATTATTAAACCTCGCACAGTAATCCAAAACCGTTTCCTGAGGTCCTCTTTTGATAGTATCATACTCAGATAGTATGTGTAGGGGGTCTTTCTTTTTTTCCCATTTGTTGATAAATGTTTGGTATAAGGCTTCATGGTTTAATATGGAATTTTGTGTAAGTTCCCTAAACCAGGTTCTGACATCACCGGTCAAACTTTGAACAAAAATCTTCATTCTCACACTGTCATCATCAATTTCATAACTCTCGAAGTAATCCCACATTTTCTTTGTATGTTGTAGGGCGGTGCAGGAGTTTGTTCCATCAAAATAGGTAATTTTTGTCTGGTAGTCCTGAGGCATAGCCCCAAGATTATTAGGTAGCTGTAAGGGTGAATATCTATTAGCCATGTTAACGGGGATAAGTGGGAAAACTGGGGCAACTGGGATAACAGGAGTAGTAGTGGTAGTAGGAGTATAGGATGGAGGGGTAGAAGAGCTACTTGGAGAAGGGGGTGATGAATCAGGGGAACTTGGGGTTGACCGAAATAGAACTTTGACAGGGGTTGGAAAACCGCTTGGCTGAACTGTTTCAGGACTCGCAGCAGTTGGATCTTCTTGTTGCTTTTGTTTTCTAAAGATCTTAGGGATTAAATTTGGATTTTCAAAAGCAACTGGACGATTAGGATTTGGACTTGACCTTGTATGACACGTTTGTTTCTTAGGAGCCAGCTTCTAATCTTTTTTTGGGAAATTTTCTAAAAACACAAGTCGACCGAGCTTTCAAAGGTCAGTTTCTTCCTCTGTGGAGCTGCAAACTGGTTTAGTGAGATTATCTGAGGAGGTCCCCAGTGGAGTCGCCATTATGTTATCACTCAGGTTGTCCCTAGGCTCCTGTAGGGACACGGCCAAGGTAACCACAAACAAATCTTTGGATTGCAGGTTCTAGCCCACCTGCAATCAGAGAGGGCTCTCTCTTAATGATTTAACTTTGATGATGATGATTTTAGGCTAGCTGTTGTGTTCAGGGGTTTTATTGTTTTGTTTGGATGGAAGGTTCATGTATGGAAGATAATTCCAAACAGAGAGGCAAGTTAAAGTGTGATAAGTTTCAAACCATTGGGCATGGAGTCATGGATTACAGCTTGTTGTTGTGTTTTCTTGGTCGCAGGAGGATTGCGGAGCAGGATAACCACACATGAGACAATTATCAATTTGCTGAAAGGATGGAATGATGGTCAGGGATGAAAGGAAATTAAGAATCGTTCATCAAAAACTGACAGGGAGGAGAGGTGAACGAATGGTTGTCTAGGAGCAGTTGAGAATTCCTAAATTGTCATTCATATGTGAAAGAAACAGTGTAAACAAGATCATTTAAGTATGCATGTTCATAACTATTCTTGATGAAAACATGAAAAATTGCAGAAATTGTGAAAGGTGCAGCTAAGCAAGTCCTAAACTATTCTTCTTTTCTGAAATTTAGATGGCAAAATGATGATAAAACAAACATGAAAAACTAATAGAGTTAATAAACACTTATTGAACCATGTAGAGGCACAAGAATTCCACAGTCACTCCTCGACCAATTTAAACACAACAGACAGTTTCAGAATCCATGCTTTCAGCAGTCTTTGATTATAGAAAGCATTACAGTTACAGTGCGAGTCTTTGCTTGAGAGAAAAATCGGAATAACAAAGATCAAGCTACTGATCAACTAACCACCAACCAACCCCTACTCCATTTTTCAGGGTTGTATATATAAGCAAAATATCTAAATTCATTGATTACAACCGACCTAAACAGGTCTGTAGGAAAAAGCTTTTCTAAAAACCTAATTGTTGTTGGAATTAAATGCAAATAAGTCCTTTGGGTTGCGCCAGAGGCAGCTGAATCAAGTTGAGTTGATGGGGTGTCTTGTGTGGCTTGGTGCAGTGGTTCTGTCATAAGTGTGCATTGAGTTCTGGTCCACTGATCTCCTGTGAGTTTAATGTGCAGTCATTTGCGCTGGTGAGCCTTCAACGCGTCCTCAACTGCTTCTTGACTTTCAGAGCTTTCCTTTTAATGGTGGATTTTCCTCGAGCCCTGATAAAATCTTCTTCTAATACACTTTGCCGCTACATTGATGGTCTTCGCCGCTTCCTGATACTCTTTGACGTGTTCTTGATCTGCATATTTGATCTGATACCCTTTAATCTTTATTCCTGGTCTGTCTCTGTCTTCAAATACGTTAAATTTCGCAAAATCAGGCATTTTCAGGCTTTTTCGGTGCAAAAAGGGCCAAGGAATCAAAATATTCCCTAAAGATTCCCCAATATGGTCCATTTCCCGTAGCGATGTGCGATTAGCGCTAATCGCGCATCGAAAACTGCCTTCGTTTCTCATTCTGGAGCTCCGAAGCTCGACTTTCGCGCTTGTGCGTTTTTCCCTTTTTTTTGGCTGCTGACGTCAGCTGTGCAGCGGATGACGTCAGCTACGTGACGTGGTAGGGTGATGTAGTAATGATCTGGTCGGCAGGGTGACTCATATGTTACTGCGATGCGATATAATTCTTTCGATACGATCGCAATATCACATCGGCAGCGAATGAGAAGGTATTTATTTTGGAAACGCGATGGCTGCATCGGGAAAAAAGGAAAGGGGCACACCTATGTGGTATAAAATATTGCGATATGCCGATCGCTAGATGGCATTGGCGGAGCGTTCATCGGGAAGAAACAACAGCGAGCCATAATACCATTGCGACCTCCGATTGCGATAATCGCGTTGGAGAGGGTTCACCAGGATCAGAAGAATGTTAAGGCAATTGGCAAGGGTTTATTGTGATCGGAAGGAGTGAGTATGTGCTTTTGAAGAGTATTTGAGGCCTCGGAAGGGGTCCGATAACCTAGAAAGGAATTTTATGCTTTGGAAGGAGTTCGTTGCATTAGAAGATGGTTTAAAGGGGCAGCATGAGGGTTCTTGCCAAGTTTCAGATACACTGAGCAATTCCCGGGGGTACTTATGGTTATTTTCAACCAGAGGGAGGGGATATATACATAAGGGAGTTATTACCATAGTTTTTAGTAAGGGGAATGGGAAATAGATAGGGAGCTACATAGTACAGTTAGTAGTAAATATGACAAGTGATAAGAAAGCGCTAAGTATGTAAATCTTAGGCTATTGGGGAAAAATGGTCCAAAAAAGGAAATGACCATTCCTTGGGTAAAGTAGATCTTTACCAAGGCAATTGACATGGAAAATGATGAAACTAAGAGGTATCAAGCAGATCTTGATCTCTTTCGGGGAAGTTAGTGAATGATTTGGGGAAGAGGAAGAAAGGGAAGTTAGTTATGTCTGATTTGAACTTCTCCACATGAAATTGCCTGATGACTGTGACCTGAGTAGAGATGATACTTAGAAAACATAGAATTGATCAGAAACCAAGATTTTGCAACCTCAAAACTACTTACCCAGCCTACTTACCTAACATTTTTTCTTCTTTTGGTTTGGGTGCACTTAGACTTGCAGACCCAGCATTTCAATTTTTCTTTTTATGCCTTCCTATCCACAAACTACCCTTATTTCTTCCAAGGGCCCAGATTAAGCAGTCGGGCTCCTTTGATTCTCTACCTATCTAAGAATCTACCAAGATTAAGATGTTTGGACAGATTTTCATTCTCTATATTCTAAAACAGGAAATTGAAACCTAGGGAGACCAAGATTAGGCTATTTGGACCTCCCTTTAGCTGAAAATTCTACAAAACTGGAATGATTCTTCAAAATTGGAATGCAATAGATGACCTTTGAGTAGCATTCTTTCCTTGGTGACTGTTTAGAAAATATGGAGCATTGCAGCATGCAAAGTATGACATATTTGGCCTGTAAAAATGTCAATCATGAAATATGAGTAACCTGCTGCAGCAGGAGGCTAACAGTGGCCCCACTTGGGGATGGCTTTTCCTTGTGAGAAGCCAAGAACAGCAGGTCAGATTGCCTTGATTCTTCTGTTATTGCAGTGCTTTGAAACTTCTTAGTGCTGACTGTTGGAAAAGTTTGAACTTTTGGACTGCTAACAGCACTTTCCTTTAACTGTTTTGCTTTTAAATTGTAAAGCACTGCCTGCTTTTCTCTGCGTGCTTTAGCATCATGGACTCTTACAAAATAAAATCAAAGTGCTGATATATACAAACATTCTGTGTACAGAAAATAACACCACCTGTTCTTTTCAATCAAAAAGGATCGTTGTAGTGCTTTAGCATTCGGCCATTGACCAGGCCTTCTTCAGCTGTGCTGCCCTCTAGAGATCTGAGAAAATATGTATTATTGCCTTGCACAACACTGATAATGTATGGGCCTTTCCACAAAAAATTGAATTTTGCATGTTTACCCTTGTCCTCTCTTCGTGAATCCCATCTTAGAACTTTGTTGCCAACCCAGAAATCTTCTGCTTTAGCCTTCTTATCAAACATCTTTTTGAGTTTTACTTGCAGCATTTGAGCTCTGTCGTAGACTTGCTCTCTGGTTTGCTGAAGATGAATGGTTTGATTAATTCTTCTCTGCATGTCATTTGGTTCAGCTTGAATTTCCTGCAACAGTTTAATAGTAGGAATGCCCACGGATGAAGGAAATTTGGCTTCCAAGCCATATACTAATTCATAAGGGCTCATCCCAATGGATTTCTTGGTGGAAAGTCTGTTTGCCCACAGAGCATTTGTGAGCTTCCTATGCCAGTTCTTTTTGTTTTCCTCCAGCAATTTCTTTATGATATTGATGAGGCTTTTGTTGGACGATTCGGCCAAGCCATTACCTTGAGGGTAGTAAGCTGTGGAGTGGCCCAAGGTAATGTGGTATTTATGGCAGAAGTTGATCATCTTTCTGGATTTGAAAGCAGCAGCGTTGTCA
>APFE031693995.1:0-13553 GCA_000404065.3 Pinus taeda
ATGCTTGGAAGATATGCTGGCTGGACCCTCTAGAGAAGGACTCAGCGTCAGGACTTCGGTTGTACCTTACTCTATTTTCTGTTAATAAAGATAGATGACTACTCTTATGGTTCCATTTTTGTTTGTCCAATGAATGATTGATGTAAATTGTATCCTTCCTGACTGATATATAGTTGTTGTTAGTAGATTTTACGCTCTTGTTTGCTTTCTTTTGCTTGTGCAGGTGTTCGTCCGCGAGGATAGCGGAGAATTGTGATCGGCTGGGGCAAAGGAGCGAGAGGATCATCCCTTCGACAAACATAGTGTTGAAATCCAAGTAGGTTTCTCTTACCCACTAGTTAATTACAACTAGGAACCTGCAGTGTAGCATTGTTTGATTGTTGCTAGACCCCTGTTGGGCTAGTAGCGATTGATCAGTTCATGCGCCATGTCTTCTATAAGGACACTAGTGTGACCATGATGGAGCCAAGTGTTGGAAATAATACTGAGAGGGGGGGTGAATCAGTATTATCAAGTTCTTTTAATAAATCTTCCTTAATTACACTTTGAATTATTTTTGCATGTCAGTACCATAAAATAATGAGCATGAACAAAGAAAACAGATAGTCACACCAAAGAACACCAGATGTAAGGTGGAACCCAATGTGGGTGAAAACCACTTGCTGCAATATGTCTCTATCTTCTTTCAAATTAGAACCTTCCTTTTACAAAGGTTTTGTACTGGTGCAGTCCTTTACCAGTACGCAGGCTGCAACCTGCAGAGAGCTACAACTCTCTCTCGTTTTCCAGTCTCTCCTGGAAGGGAGCTACAACCCCCTACTTCTTTTCTCTCAAGGACCAATTTTCATAAATTTTCAAACTGGATCCATAAACATCAAGAGATCATCAAGTAAAAGTAAATCACCCAGTCAACTGTAGTAACCAGATCAACAGTAACAGTAAACTAAACCCATAACACCTTATCAATAGAAAAATTCAGCCAACAAAGGATCTTAAGACAGATACACAGTTTTTCTTTCTCTGGTCTGTGTGCGTACGCACTTCACCTTCTGCTTCCCTGCGTATACCCACAGAGAACCTTCTGTCGCACCGCGTACCCTCGCATTGTATCTTCAATCAAGCTGCGTACTGTTACTGCAGACATGCACCCACTGATACTATTGCGCCGCGTACCTACGCACCTGCGGCTTCTGAAGTGCCGTGTACTTTCCCTACACACCTGAACCTCTGTCGCGCTGCGTACCCACGCACTGTGCCTTCTTCTGCTCTGCGTACCCACACACTTCTCCTGCTTCTTCTCTGCGTACCCACACACTTCTCCTTCTTCTTCTCTACGTACCCATGCACTTGCACCGTTAATCTCCTGCGTACCTCTAATTAGGGCCGAACTGGCAGTCCCCCGGTGTATCACAATTAGTCAGATGCTCAGATTTGATCATGCGTTCGAGAGATCACCCTTCATAGATTTGCTTTCAACTTCGCTTTATATAGATCAAGCTTTTGAAAATTAACCCAATATTTAAGATCTTAAGATGTTCAATTTGCAAAAGATACCTTGGCCATGTGATCTCCTTTGCTTTATATAGGCAAGCTCATCCTAAAATCATGGATCAATACCATAGATAACCAATACAAGGGGCCCAAAAACATGGGGCTCAATAATCATAATAATATAAAGCAATACCACGGGCCAAAACCATAGAATCAAGAACGGCGGGCTAAATACCATGAACCAAATATAAGAAACCCCATGTGAGTGCGCTTCACTGCCTTGAAATGTGTGCACTGGGGTCCGTACCTTCTGGACTGGTAACCTGCGGGTCCAACCGCACCTCCTATATGGGTAACCTGCATGTCTGCACCTTTTGAACCATTCACCTGCGAGCCTCTTAATTTCCATCATTTTGAGAGCCTGAACACTTGAGTGGGTTGCCATCAAGTATACAAGTGGCCCCGTGTCGCAAAACGAGATTAGCGCGCAACGTAATCCAATTCCCTGTCGAGCGCGCCTCTTCCCCGGCTTGGCGGCACCTCCTCCCCGGCTTGGCGGCGCCTCCCAGCTGAAGAACGGGTGAGAAAAAAAGGAAAAGAAGAGAGAGAAGAAAAAGGCGTAAGTTCTGCGACCACCGACGACGCTGTGTGGAGCTCGCACGGCCTTTCCGTGAACGATCCACGGTTCTTCCAAAATCCGAATTCCTACAAAAGTACATATGGTATACACCTCTCGCCCACTCTCCTCATGTCATATTTGCTACAGTGGTGCGAGCGGTCCTAGATTCATTGCCCACCGCCACAACGCGCCGCCTTCGTTGCACTGTATTCCCGCCTGTGACTTCCGACCACGAAGAAGAACCTGTTCTCGGATTTCCCTTGGAGCAGTCTTAAAGCGAGCTGCCATTTCCCTCGGTTAGGCTCCCCCTGTCCCCTTGATGCTCCCGCGATCTCTTCGTTCGCGGCATTCCATTCCAAACCAGTATACAAGTGGCCCCGCATCGCAAAATGAGATAATCGCGCAACGTAATCCAATTCCCTGTCGAGCGCGCCTGCATGCGAAGCTCCGCATTAACCCCGGCGCGATCGCACCCACAAGGATCACTCCTGCTGGCTCCGCCGAGCCACGCAAAAGAGGGGGGAGGGTGCAACACTAGAACTTCCCGGGAGGTCACCCATCCCAGTACTACTCTAGCCCAAGTGCGCTTAACTGCGGAGTTCCGATGGGATCCGGTGCATTAACGCTGGTATGATCGCACCCGCAAAGGTCTCGCCCCCTCCGCCTCTTCAAGGGAGACCGCCGAGCCACGAGGCCCATCCAGGGCCATCGATTCAAAACGATTCGGCGCAGGGGCTCGTGCCTCTTCCTCGGCTTGGCGGTGCCTCCCAGCGGAAGAACGGGTGAACAAAAAAGGAAAAGAAGAGAGAGAAGAAAAAGGCGTAAGTTCCGTGGCCACCGACGACGCTGCGTGGAGCTCTCGCAGACTTTCCATGAACGATCCACGGTTCTTCCAAAATCTGAATTCCTACACAAGTACACATGGTCTACACCTCTCGCCCACTCTCCTCGTGTCATATTTGCTACAGTGGTGCGAGCGGTCCTAGATTCATCGCCCACCGCCACAACGCGCCGCCTCTGTTGCATTGTAATCCTGCCTGTGACTTCTGACCACGAAGAAGAACCTGTTCTTGGATTTCCCTTGGAGCATTCTTAAAGCGAGCCGCCGTTTCCCTCGACTAGGCTCCCCCTGCCCCCTTGATGCTCCAGCGATCTCCTCGTTCACGGCATTCCATTCTAAACCAGTATACAAGTGGCCCCGCATCGCAAAACGAGATAAGCGTGCAACGTAATCCAATTCCCCGTCGAGCGCGCCTGCATGCGGAGCTCCGCATTAACCCCGGCGCGATTGCACCTGCAAGGATCACTCCCGCTAGCTCCGCCGAGCCGCGCAAAAGAGGGGGGAGGGTGCAACACTAGGACTTCCCAGGAGGTCACCCATCCCAGTACTACTCTAGCCCAAGCGCGCTTAACTGCGGAGTTTTGATGGGATCCGGTGCATTAGCGCTGATATGATCGCACCCGCAAAGGTCTCGCCCCCTACCCCTCTTCAAGGGAGACCGCCGAGCCACGGGGCCCATCAAGGGCCCTCGATCCGAAACGATTCGGCGCAGGGGCTCGCACCTCTTCCCCGGCTTGGCGGCGCCTCCCAGCGGAAGAATGGGTGAGCAAAAAAGGAAAAGAAGAGAGAGAAGAAAAAGGCGTAAGTTCCGCGGCCACCGACGACGCTGCGTGGAGCTCGCGCGGCCTTTCCATGAACGATCCACGGTTCTTCCAAAATCCGAATTCATACAAAAGTACATATGGTCTACACCTCTTGACCACTCTCCTCGTGTCATATTTGCTACAGTGGTGCGAGCGGTCCTAGATTCATCGCCCACCGCCACAACGCGCCGCCTCCGTTGCAATGTAATCCCGCTTGTGACTTCCGACCACGAAGAAGAACCTGTTCTCAGATTTCCGTTGGAGCAGTCTTAAAGCGAGCTGACGTTTCCCTCGGTTAGGCTCCCCCTGCCCCCTTGATGCTCCAGCGATCTCTTCGTTTGCGGAATTCCATTCTAAACCAGTATACAAGTGGCCCCGCGTCGCAAAACGAGATAAGCGCGCAACGTAATCCAATTCCCTGTCGAGCGCGCCTGCATGCAGAGCTCCGCATTAACCCCGACGCAATCGCACCCACAAGGATCACTCCCGCTGGCTTCGCTGAGCCACGCAAAAGAGGGGGGAGGGTGCAACACTAGGACTTCTCGGGAGGTCACCCATCCCAGTACTACTCTACCCCAAGTGCGCTTAACTACGGAGTTCCGATGGGATCCGGTGCATTAACGCTGGTATGATCGCACCCGCAAAGGTCTCGCCCCCTCCGCCTCTTCAAGGGAGACCGTCGAGCCACGGGGCCCATCTAGGGCCCTCGATCCGAAACGATTCGGCGCAGGGGCTCGCGCCTCTTCCCTGGCTTGGCGGCGCCTCCCAGCTGAAGAACGGGTGAGCAAAAAAGGAAAAGAAGAGAGAGAAGAAAAAGGCGTAAGTTCCGCGGCCACCGACGACGCTGTGTGGAGCTCGTGCGGACTTTCTGTGAACGATCCACGGTTCTTCCAAAATCCTAATTCCTACAAAAGTACATATGGTCTACACCTCTCGCCCACTCTCCTCGTGTCATATTTGCTACAGTGGTGCGAGCGGTCCTAGATTCATCGCCCACCGCCACAACGCGCTGCCTCCGTTGCACTGTATTCCCGCCTGTGACTTCCGAACACGAAGAAGAACCTGTTCTCGGATTTCCCTCAGAGCAGTCTTAAAGCGAGCCGCCGTTTCCCTCGGTTAGGCTCCCCCTGCCCCCTTGATGCTCCAGCGATCTCTTCGTTCGCGGCATTCCATTCTAAACCAGCATACAAGTGGCCCCGCGTCGCAAAACGAGATAAGCGCGCAACGTAATCCAATTCCCCATCGAGTGCGCCTGCATGTGGAGCTTCGCATTAACCCCGGCATGATCGCACCCGCAAGGATCACTCCCGCTGGCTTCGCCGAGCCGCGCAAAAGAGGGGGGAGGGTGCAACACTAGGACTTCCTGAGAGGTCACCCATCCCAGTACTACTCTAGCCCAAGTGCTCTTAACTGCGGAGTTCCGATGGGATCCGGTGCATTAACGCTGGTATGATTGCACTCGCAAAGGTCTCGCCCCCTCCGCCTCTTCAAGGGAGACCGCCGAGCCACGGGGCCCATCCAGGGCCCTCGATGCGAAACGGTTTGGCGCAGGGGCTCGCACCTCTTCCCCGGCTTGGCGGTGCCTCCCAGCTGAAGAACGGGTGAGCAAAAAAGGAAAAGAAGAGAGAGAAGAAAAAGGCGTAAGTTCCGCGGCCACCGACGACGCTGTGTGGAGCTCGTGCGGACTTTCTGTGAATGATCCACGGTTCTTCCAAAATCCTAATTCCTACAAAAGTACATATGGTCTACACCTCTCGCCCACTCTCCTCGTGTCATATTTGCTACAGTGGTGCGAGCGGTCCTAGATTCATCGCCCACCGCCACAACGCGCCGCCTCCGTTGCACTGTATTCCTGCCTGTGACTTCCGACCACGAAGAAGAACCTGTTCTCGGATTTCCCTCAGAGCAGTCTTAAAGCGAGCCGCCGTTTCCCTCGGTTAGGCTCCCCCTGCCCCCTTGATGCACCAGCGATCTCTTCGTTCGCGGCATTCCATTCTAAACCAGCATACAAGTGGCCCCGCGTCGCAAAACGAGATAAGCGCGCAACGTAATCCAATTCCCCATCGAGTGCGCCTGCATGTGGAGCTTCGCATTAACCCCGGCATGATCGCACCCGCAAGGATCACTCCCGCTGGCTTCGCCGAGCCGCGCAAAAGAGGGGGGAGGGTGCAACACTAGGACTTCCCGGGAGGTCACCCATCCCAGTACTACTCTAGCCCAAGTGCGATTAACTGCGGAGTTCCGATGGGATCCGGTGCATTAACGCTGGTATGATTGCACCCGCAAAGGTCTCGCCCCCTCCGCCTCTTCAAGGGAGACCGCCGAGCCACGGGGCCCATCCAGGGCCCTCGATGTGAAACGGTTTGGCGCAGGGGCTCGCGCCTCTTCCCCGGCTTGGCGGCGCCTCCCTGCGGAAGAACGAGTGAGCAAAAAAGGAAAAGAAGAGAGAGAAGAAAAAGGAGTAAGTTCCGCGGCCACCGACGACGCTGCGTGGAGCTCGCGCGACCTTTCCGTGAATGATCCACGGTTCTTCCAAAATCCGAATTCCTACAGAAGAACATATGGTCTACACCTCTCGCCCACTCTCCTCGTGTCATATTTGCCACAGTGGTGCGAGCGGTCCTAGATTCATCGCCCACCACCACAACGCGCCGCCTCCGTTGCACTGTAATCCCGCCTGTGACTTCCGACCACGAAGAAGAACCTGTTCTCTGATTTCCCTTGGAGCAGTCTTAAAGCGAGCCGCCGTTTCCCTCGGTTAGGCTCCCCCTACCCCCTTGATGCTCCGGCGATCTCTTCGTTTGCGACATTCCATTCTAAACTAGTATACAAGTGGCCCCGCGTCGCAAAACGAGATAAGCGCGCAACGTAATCCAATTCCCCGTCGAGCGCGCCTGCATGCGGAGCTCCGCATTAACCCCGGCGGATCGCACCCACAAGGATCACTCCCGCTGGCTCCGCCGAGCCGCGCAAAAGAGGGGGGAGGGTGCAACACTAGGACTTCTCGGGAGGTCACCCATCCCAGTACTACTCTAGCCCAAGCGCGCTTAACTTCGGAGTTCCGATGGGATCCGGTGCATTAACGCTGGTATGATCGCACCCGCAAAGGTCTCGCCCCCTCCGCCTCTTCAAGGGAGACCATCGAGCCACGGGGCCCATCTAGGGCCCTCGATCCGAAACGATTCGGCGCAGGGGCTCGCGCCTCTTCCCCAGCTTGGTGGCGCCTCCCAGCTGAAGAACGGGTGAGCAAAAAAGGAAAAGAAGAGAGAGAAGAAAAAAGCGTAATTTCCGCGGCCACCGACGACGCTGTGTGGAGCTCGCGCGGACTTTCCGTGAACGATCCACGGTTCTTCCAAAATCCGAATTCCTACAAAAGTACATATGGTCTACACCTCTCGCCCACTCTCGTCGTGTCATATTTGCTACAGTGGTGCGAGCGGTCCTAGATTCATCGCCCACCGCCACAACGCGCCACCTCCGTTGCACTGTAATCCCGCCTGTGACTTCCGACCATGAAGAAGAACCTGTTCTCGGATTTCCCTTGGAGCAGTCTTAAAACGAGCCGCTGTTTCCCTCGGTTAGGCTCCCCCTGCCCCCTTGATGCTCCGACGATCTCTTCGTTTGCGGCATTCCATTCTAAACCAGTATACAAGTGTTCCCGCGTCGCAAAACGAGATAAGAGCGCAACGTAATCCAATTCCCCGTCGAGCGCGCCTGCATGCGGAGCTCTGCATTAAGCCCGGCGCGATCGCACCCACAAGGATCACTCCCGCTGGCTCCGCCGAGCCGCGCAAAAGAGGGGGGAGGGTGCAACACTAGGACTTCTTGGGAGGTCAGCCATCCCAGTACTACTCTAGCCCAAGCGCGCTTAACTGCGGAGTTCTGATGGGATCCGGTGCATTAAACGCTGATATGATCGCACCCGCAAGGTCTCGCCCCCTCCCCCTCTTCAAGGGAGACCGTCGAGCCACGGGGCCCATCCAGGGCCCTCGATCCGAAACGGTTTGGCGCAGGGGCTTGCGCCTCTTCCCCGGCTTGGCGGCGCCTCCAAGCGGAAGAACGGGTGAGCAAAAAAGGAAAAGAAGAGAGAGAAGAAAAAGGCGTAAGTTCCGCGGCCATGGAAAATTTTAGGGGCTAATATTCGCCCAGTGGGCTAATTTTCCATTATTTTTCCACAAAAAGATTCGCCAATTTCCATTTTTATAAAAGATGATTCGCGCAAATTGTACAATATAAAATTATTTTACCTTAAAAATCGCCAACGTTAAATAGAGACTATATATAAAATGATTATAAATTTGAATAATTTTACAAATATATCAATAAAGATTTTAAAGTTTTCATATTAGGGATTAGCGAGATTCGCCAATGTTTTAAATTTCAAGAAAATTTTCCATCCTTAAAATTTTCCCTGTCCGCGGCCACCGACGATGCTGCGTGGAGCTCGCGCAGCCTTTCCGTGAACGATCCACGGTTCTTCCAAAATCCGAATTCCTACAAAAGTACATATGGTCTACACCTCTCGCCCACTCTCCTCGTGTCATATTTGCTACAGTGGTGCGAGTGGTCCTAGATTCATCGCCCACCGCCACAACGCGCCGCCTCCGTTGCACTGTAATCCCACCTGTGACTTCCGACCAAGAAGAAGAACCTGTTCTCGGAATTCCCTTGGAGCAGTCTTAAAGCGAGCCGCTGTTTCCCTCGGTTAGGCTCCCCCTGCCCCCTTGATGCTCCGACGATCTCTTCGTTCGCGTCATTCCATTCTAAACCAGTATAGAAGTGGCCCCGCGTTGGAAAACAAGATAAGCGCGCAACGTAATCCAATTCCCCGTCGAGCGCGCGTGCATGCAGAGCTCCGCATTAACCCCGGCGCGATCGCACCTGCAAGGATCACTCCCGCTGGCTCCGGCGAGCCGCGCAAAAGAGGGGGGAGGGTGCAACACTAGGACTTCCCGGGAGGTCACCCATCCCAGTACTACTCTAGCCCAAGCGCGCTTAACTACAGAGTTTCGATGGGATCCGGTGCATTAAAACTGGTATGATCGCACCCGCAAAGGTCTCGCCCACTCCGCCTCTTCAAGGGAGACCGCCGAGCCACGGGGCCCATCCAGGGCCCTCGATTCGAAACGATTCGGCGCAGGGGCTCGCGCCTCTTCCCCGGCTTGGCGGCGCCTCCCAGCAGAAGAACGGGTGAGCAAAAAAGGAAAAGAAGAGAGAGAAGAAAAAGGCGTAAGTTCCGCGGCCACCGACGACGCTGCGTGGAGCTCGCGCGGCCTTTCCGTGAACGATCCACGGTTCTTCCAAAATCCGAATTCCTACAAAAGTACATATGGTCTACACCTCTTGCCCACTCTCCTCATGTCATATTTGCTACAGTGGTGCGAGCGGTCCTAGATTCATCGCCCACCGCCACAACGCGCCGCCTCCGTTGCAATGTAATCCCGCCTGTGACTTCCGACCACGAAGAAGAACCTGTTCTCGGATTTCCGTTGGAGCAGTCTTAAAGCGAGCTGCCGTTTCCCTCGGTTAGGCTCCCCCTGCCCCCTTGATGCTCCGGAGATCTCTTCGTTTGCGGAATTCCATTCTAAACCAGTATACAAGTGGCCCCGCGTCGCAAAACGAGATAAGCGTGCAACGTAATCCAATTCCCCATCTAGCGCGCCTGCATGCGGAGCTTCGCATTAACCCCGGCTCGATCGCACCCACAAGGATCACTACCGCTGGCTCCGCCGAGCCGCGCAAAAGAGGGGGGAGGGTGCAACACTAGGACTTCTCGGGAGGTCACCCATCCCAGTACTACTCTAGCCCAAGCGCGCTTAACTGCGGAGTTCCGATGGGATCCGATGCATTAACGCTGGTATGATCGCACCCTCAAAGGTCTCGCCTGATCCGCCTCTTCAAGGGAGACCGTCGAGCCACGGGGCCCATCCAGGGCCCTCGATCCGAAACGATTCGGCGCAGGGGCTCGCGCCTCTTCCCCGGCTTGGCAGCGCCTCCCAGCTGAAGAACGGGTGAGCAAAAAAGGAAAAGAAGAGAGAGAAGAAAAAGGCGTAAGTTACGCGGCCACCGACGACGCTGTGTGGAGCTCGCGCGGACTTTCTGTGAACGATCCACGGTTCTTCCAAAATCTGAATTCCTACAAAAGTACATATGGTCTACACCTCTCGCCCACTCTCCTCGTGTCATATTTGCTACAGTGGTGCGAGCGGTCCTAGATTCATCGTGCACCGCCACAACGCGCCGCCTCCGTTGCACTGTAATCCCGCCTGTGACTTCCGACCATGAAGAAGAACCTGTTCTCGGATTTCCCTTGGAGCAGTCTTAAAGCGAGCCGCCGTTTCCCTCGGTTAGGCTCCCCTTGCCCCCTTGATGCTCCGGCGATCTCTTCGTTCGCGGCATTCCATTCTAAACCAGCATACAAGTGGCCCCGCGTCGCAAAACGAGATAAGCGCGCAACGTAATCCAATTCCCCGTCGAGCGCGCCTGCATGCAGAGCTCCGCATTAACCCCGGCGTGATCGCACCCTCAAGGATCACTCCCGCTGGCTCTGCCGAGCCGCGCAAAAGAGGGGAGAGGATGCAACACTAGGACTTCCCGGGAGGTCACCCATCCCAGTACTACTCTAGCCCAATCGCGCTTAACTGCGGAGTTTCGATGGGATCCGGTGCATTAACGCTGGTATGATCGCACCCGCAAAGGTCTCGCCCCCTCCGCCTCTTCAAGGGAGACCGCCGAGCCACGGGGCCCATCCAGGGCCCTCGATGCGAAACGGTTCGGTGCAGGGGCTCGCGCCTCTTCCCCGGCTTGGCGGCGCCTCCCAGTGGAAGAACGGGTGAGCAAAAAAGGAAAAGAAGAGAGAGAAGAAAAAGGCGTAAGTTCCTCGGCCACCGACGACGCTGTGTGGAGCTCGCGCGGCCTTTCCGTGAACGATCCACGGCTCTTCCAAAATCCGAATTCCTACAAAAGTACATATGGTCTACACCTCTCGCCCACTCTCCTCGTGTCATATTTGCTACAGTGGTGTGAGCGGTCCTAGATTCATCACCCCCCGCCACAACGCGCCACCTCCGTTGCACTATAATCCCGCCTGTGACTTCCGACCACGAAGAAGAACCTGTTCTCTGATTTCCCTTGGAGCAGTCTTAAAGTGAGCCGCTATTTCCCTCGGTTAGGCTCCCCCTGCCCCCTTGATGCTCCGACGATCTCTTCGTTCGCGTCATTCCATTCTAAACTAGTATACAAGTGGCCCCGCGTCGCAAAACGAGATAAGCGCGCAACGTAATCCAATTCCCCGTCGAGCGTGCGTGCATGCGGAGCTCCGCATTAACCCCGGCAAGATCGCACCCGCAAGGATCACTCCCACTGGCTCCGGCGAGCCACGCAAAAGAGGGGGGAGGGTGCAACACTAGGACTTCCTGGGAGGTCACCCATCCCAGTACTACTCTAGCCCAAGCACGCTTAATTGCGGAGTTCCGATGGGATCCGGTGCATTAACGCTGGTATGATCGCACCCGCAAAGGTCTCGCCACTCCGCCTCTTCAAGGGAGACCACCGAGCCAAGGGGCCCATCCAGGGCCCTCGATTCGAAATGGTTCGGCGCAGGGGCTCGCGCCTGTTCCCCGGCTTGGCGGCGCCTCCCAGCGGAAGAACGGGTGAGCAAAAAAGGAAAAGAAGAGAGAGAAGAAAAAGGCGTAAGTTCCGCGGCCACCGACGACGCTGTGTGGAGCTCGTACGGCCTTTCCGTGAACGATACATGGTTCTTCCAAAATCTGAATTCCTACAAAAGTACATATGGTCTACACCTCTCGCCCACTCTCCTCGTGTCATATTTTCTACAGTGGTGCGAGCGGTCCTAGATTCATCGCCCACTGCCACAACGCGCCACCTCCGTTGCACTGTAATCCCGCCTGTGACTTCCGACCACGAAGAAGAACCTGTTCTCGAATTTCCCTTGGAGCAGTCTTAAAGCGAGCCGCTGTTTCCCTCGGTTAGGCTCCCCCTGCCCCCTTGATGCTCCAGCGATCTCTTCGTTCGCGTCATTCCATTCTAAACCAATATAGAAGTGCCCCCGCGTCGTAAAACGAGATAAGCGCGCAACGTAATCCAATTCCCCGTCGAGCGCGCGTGCATGCGGAGCTCCACATTAACCCCGGCGCGATCGCACCTGCAAGGATCACTCTCGCTGGCTCCGGCGAGCTGCGCAAAAGAGGGGGGAGGGTGCAACACTAGCACTTCTCGGGAGGTCACCCATCCCAGTACTACTCTAGCCCAAGCGCGCTTAACTGCGGAGTTTCGATGGGATCCGGTGCATTAACGCTAGTATGATCGCACCCGCAAAGGTCTCGCCCACTCCGCCTCTTCAAGGGAGACCGCCGAGCCACGGGGCCCATCCAGAGCCCTCGATTTGAAATGGTTCGGCGCAGGGGCTCGCGCCTCTTCCCCGGCTTGGCGACGCCTACCAGCGGAAGAACGGGTGAGCAAAAAAGGAAAAGAAGAGAGAGAAGAAAAAGGTGTAAGTTCCGCGGCCACCGACGACGCTGTGTGGAGCTCGCGCGGCCTTTCCGTGAACGATCCACGGTTCTTCCAAAATCCGAATTCCTACAAAAGTACATATGGTCTACACCTCTTGCCCACTCTCCTCGTGTCATATTTGCTACAGTGGTGCGAGCGGTCCTAGATTCATCGCCCACCGCCACAACGCGCCGCCTCCATTGCACTGTAATCCCGCCTGTGACTTTCGACCACGAAGAAGAACATGTTCTCGGATTTCCCTTGGAGCAGTCTTAAAGCGAGCCGCCGTTTCCCTCGGTTAGGCTCCCCCTACCCCCTTGATGCTTCGGCGATCTCTTCGTTCGTGACATTCCATTCTAAACCAGCATACAGGTGGCCCCGCGTCGCAAAATGAGATAAGTGCGCAACGTAATCCAATTCCCCGTCGAGCGCGCCTGCATGCGGAGCTCTTCATTAACCCCGGCGCGATCGCACCCGCAAGGATCACTCCCGCTGGCTCCGTCGAGCCGCGCAAAAGAGGGGGGAGGGTGCAACACTAGGACTTCCCGGGAGGTCACCCATCCTAGTACTACTCTAGCCCAAGCGCGCTTAATTGCGGAGTTCCGGTGGGATCCGGTGCATTAACGCTGGTATGATCGCACCCACAAAGGTCTCGCCCCCTCGCCCTCTTCAAGGGATACCGCAGAGCCACGGGGCCCATCCAGTGCCCTCGATCCGAAACGGTTCGGCGCAGGGGCTCGTGCCTCTTCCCCGTCTTGGTGGCGCCTCTCAGCAGAAGAACGGGTGAGCAAAAAAGGAAAAGAAGAGAGAGAAGCAAAAGGCGTAAGTTCCGTGGCCACCGACGACGCTGCGTGGAGATCGCGTGGCCTTTCCGTGAACGATCCACGGTTACACAGTAAAATGTCACTGCCATCATGTCAGTCTCCCTACTGTGTTGTGAAACCACATTCACCTATGCTCATGCTCCTCAAAATGGCTAAAAAACCCTCTTTGCCTAAGTTAAATAAATCATCGCGTCTGTTAATCAAATAACCTCGCTGACAGGCGGAGGCGAGTGTATCTGATGCGCTGCCAGCGCGGAAGCACACGTCTTTTCCGCGCTGGTCCCATTTTACGGACAGCGCACCCTCCGTTTGCCGTGTTGAGCGCTGACCAGACCTCCTCTATAGTTGATCTGCGATGTCAGCGCGCTAGCTCAGTGTCTCACCCACGCTGATCCTGTTTGGGCAAATTTGTTCTAACAACCAACCTTCCAGATCCCTCCAGACTTGGTTGTTAGCATTGTTGA
>APFE031694000.1:0-11470 GCA_000404065.3 Pinus taeda
TTAGTCATGTTATTATATGTATATTATTGAGTCATGGGAATAGTTCTATGACATGATCAAGTAGGAAAGAATCTCTTTCACCAATGACATGCTCGAAGGCATGTACTACAATGCAATGAAGGTCGACAAAAGGAAATACTCCCATAAGGAGTATAAGATCGCTGACTAAGAAGCAAGTGAAGAAGAAATGTTGACTAGTACTAGAAGCAAGCAATGAAGAAGTGCTCTCACAAGGAGCATAAGGTGGTTGACCAATCTATCCAAGAAGAAGCAAGTGAAGAAATAGATCAAGCATGTGAAGAACACCATGATCACCAAGAATCACTATCTAACAAGATACTTTGAAGACATCTCCCTAAAGAAGGCATGACGACTCTGACTAAAAAAGGAAAAGATCAAAGGACCCTTGACACCTATGAAGGCCTTGCAGATATGAAAGGTGCAGATAATTGATTCTATGAAGATGTCATGATGAAGAAGCCATCCAGCAAAAGTACCATTTAGTGTTGAAGCAATATCAGGAAGAAGTCATGAAGGGCTACTAGATCAAAGCATGGGTACAAGTAAGTACAAATAAGCATCCATGTGAAGACTAGTTCGAAGCATAGACATGATGACAAGAGAACCTGTTATATGAGGAGAAATCCCCACTTTCCACGAAGGAAGCAACGACCTGACAAACCAGGAGGAAAAGTGATTGATGGATGGTACCCTACCAAGAAAAAGTTCGAACAAAGACTTCATGACATTAAAGGAAAGAAGAAGATCAAGCAGCTGGAGGACCCACGACAAAGAAGTTTTTGATGAATGGACAAGTCCCTAGCTAAGAGGGAGTTATAACAAGTTCCCAATTACAAAGGAACTTGGACAAGTACCTTGTCGAAGGATACTTGGGCATGTCTTCCTCAATTAAGAGGAAGAGATAGACACAACATTATTGTCTTCACTTGGGAAAAAAGAATAGGAGGATTGGGGAATCATCTGGCGTTCGATACTCTTGGATGATGTGTACGGCATCCAAGACAAGAATAGGCAAGAGGACGGATATTCTTTGAGGGCTAGTAACCCAAGATAATAATAGTCCTAGAAGGTCATACTCAGTGAACACCCAGGTGGGTATGTACCTTGAGAGATAATGACTAAGGTGTCTATAAGTCATTGGTCTCGCCAACATTGTGCTCTGATCTACTGAGAAATAGGGTTGTCAGTCAAGGCCTTATTGTAGAAAAAATGTTGGTTATTATGATGCTATAACAGACGGATTGCAAATCCGGTTTCTCTTATGTGAATTCTTCAAGAATGAAACATAGCCAAACACCTCGTAATGTTGTATGAATACCTCCCTAGTTAAGAGGGAGTGTTGAAGGAAATGTAACCAGGTTCGATCTTCATAAATGTACTTTTGATATTTGTATTTATTCAAGAAAATAAATATTATTTTTAAAATATATGTCAATGAGTTTCTTGCTCATTGAAATAGGTCTAGCACATATTAAAGTGCTATAAGTGAGTCAAATAGTCAAAAGAAAATGTTGAATAACAATAGGGCATGTTACTATAGGTATACTTATATATTATAGTCAAAGAAGTCACCTCCAAGCAAAGTCAAGTCTCCTCCAAGCATGCGACACCATCAAAGAAGCAATTCGAGCTATATATATGTCAAGTCGGCCTATAGTCCTATAGTCAGCCTCAAGTCGGCCTAAAGGAGGTACAATCCTCTATATATAAAAGTTGTCCACTCCTATAAATAGAATGCACTTCCTCTCAAATCAGCGGGCAAGGAAGATGAATCTGAGGTGAAGGGAAAGCGAAGAAGACAAGCCTCTAGTGCAACGAAGTAATGGAAAGTATAAGCGAAGGTTGGAGGCTATTTTCTAGGGTAATTACAGTCACACATGCGAGAATATGAAGGACAGTCTGCGGTCATATCAACCAATGTTGCAGTAATAGTTATCGGGATAATATCGACGAGGGAAAATATTGGGAAAAAATCAGAAATAATCGGCGGGAAAAAATCGTAAAATACAAAAATATTCATTTTTTAAAAGAGTTTAGACTTCTGTGATCATAATTAGTTTAGAAAAAAAAAAAAAAAAAATTGGGCGAAATCAACATAATTGATATTTGTGACAGCGTTTCGAACCAACTAGTGTTGGTTCAATTTTTTTAATTATCTAAAGCAATCTAACAACATAAGATATAATACATTCGACACACAAATATGATAAAAGAAGCCAATCATATCATAGATGTGTATATCATTTCTAGTGTACATCAACACAATAATAGTGAATCATGTCCTGGAATAGATCAGTACGACTCCTAAGTCCCAACTACGCCTCAAAATTATCAACAAAAATAATAAAATGTGTATCTCATTCATGAGTATAATGTCATATATTTCTAGTGCTACATCACCACATAATAGTGAATCATGTCCTGAATAAGTCAGTACTGACTCCTGAGTTCCAACTCAAACTCAAAATATCACAAAAATATAAAATGTATCCATATCATGAGTTATAATGTTCATATAACAATGAAACTCAAATAGACTAATACCATGAATTTCCCCTGCCCCTCTTGCGAGAAAATGCAATAGCTTTCCCTCTAGATGTAGAGATGTCAGTGGAGTTGGCAGTGGACTCTGCTATGCTCCAGAAGCTGAAAAACTAGGAGCTACAAGAGGTAGACCACGTCCTCTACTGGTGACAGGGGTAGCCTAGGCAGGTTGTGTCAGCTTCAAGTTATCGCGATTTTTTGTGAAAACATTTAACAAAAAAAAAAAAAAAAACGTAAAAATCGGGCGATAATATCACCAAACTCAAAAAAATCACGATTTTCCAATAATATTGCGATTTTCCGATATTATCGCAATTTTCGCAACACTGGTCTTAATGGAATTAATGGCGGTAATGATTTCTTTGTTAACTTGTTTAATAAGATTCTTTTTAAGCTTCGTGTAACTGCCACTGTTAAAGAGATGGTCAAATGTTTTATTCGAATAGTCAAATTTATCAAGAATGACAACCACTCCACTCTTATCAGCTTTTAGGATGACAATGGTGAGGTTGTCCTTTAAAGCTTTAAGGGCAAGAAATTCATCTTTGCTAATGTTTCTTTTGGGAGGTTTGGCCTTCCTAAGAATGATCACACGGTCCTGCTTTATAACTTCTTTAACGTTATCAAGAAGGTCCTTGATAACAAATTCAATATTGCAAATAATGTCATTAATAGGAATCTTATTCGAGGCAAGGGCAAAATTAAGACCCTTATTAAGAAGCTTAAAGGTAGAAAAATTAAAATTTATACTCGAGAGATTAATAACATTTTTAAAGGAAGAAAATAAATAATAATAATAATTATTATTATTATTATTGTTATTATTATTATTATTCATAACTTTATTGTTATTATTATTAATAACATCATCATTATTATTATTATTATTCATTCTACTATTATTCTTATTATTAGTTTGAATAAATCTAAACTTGTCTAAATCCCTAATCTTAACAAAAGAATTGAACGAATTTTTACTGCTATATCCTTTATTGCTTAAATTATTTAAAATTAATTTATTATGATTCAGCGCTTGTTTATTAGCGATGTTTATGAACAGACGGGGAGAATACTTTTTAGGGGAAAGAAGGGATGGAGCAACGCAAGAATTGGGAGTTGAATAACGAAGAGGGGAATCACGAAGCTGACGAAGCGGCAGGATCGACGCTGATAGAGAAAGGGAAGACGGGAGAGTCTTCTCATTTGCCAGGCTCGAGGAAGACACCACGCGATTATCAATCATCGAAGAAGAGGGGGTTGAAGGAACTACAAGAAGTTGGGGAGAGGACGCAAAGGAGGATGAAGGAGCACACTGGGGAGAGGACGCAGAATGCTGGGAGGAGGACGCAGAGGTGGATGAAGGAAAATGATGGGGCGAGGATGCTCAATGCCGAGCAGAGGATGACTCGCTATAGTTATTAAATGCAGGGCTAGACAGATCACTATTGATCTCGTGGTTTATAGAGGTCAATTCAATGTTGACCACCGCCAGGGAATCAAAAATGTTCACAGGAGAGTCAACCAGTGCAGGAGAGGAGTTTACATCGAATTTTTTGCTGCAAATCAGCTGCGGAGACAGAACAGACAAATCGATCTCTCCTACTGAGATTGAGGAAGGGGATCCAAGGAGAAGAGACCTACAGTGATTAATAACCGAGCTGGAGAGGCGTTTCTTGCCTAACGCCGACGGATCAAGAATGATATCTGATTCGGAAATAGCAGGGCCAGAAGACACTATATTAGAATTATCGGAGGAAACTGAAACTTCGTTTTGAACTGAAGCACCATGGGTCAAGACCAGTTCTTTAGTTATCTGACTAAATGCTTGATGCGCAGAGGCTTGACAATCCTCAACCGAAGAAAGGACTCCTCGCAGCGTGCCAAATTTTGCCATTTGTTTCTTTTTTGAAAGTTCTTCCAAATGAAGAGCTTTAGCAACGGAGCTACCTTCAACCACTCTCCAAAGAGAATTAGACAAGCCATTTGCTAGATCTAAATGAAGAGAAAAAAGTTTGCGAGACAACAAATCAAGAAACCTTCTAATTTTACAAATTTCAGACATAATTAGAGCTAAACTTGTTTTAAGAAAAATTTACCTATCCTTAGAATTATTTAACTGATGATTAATACGAGCGAACACTGGAATCACTGATGCATCCCTGCAGCGTTTAAGAAACGTAAGATCAAATTTTTTCTTTGCAACTTGAAGTCTAGCCCATTCAAATTGACGAGCTTTATCAACCATTTCCCTTCCGTGTAGGGCTATAATGTTAGATCTTAAGCTTTTGTGATCCATAATGTAGTAAGCTTGTCTTCCGGATTAATCACATCAGTGTTATTTGGTCAACATTTCGAACCAGCTAATGTGGTTCATCCTCAGGACAAAGGTGAAAAAATCAAAAGATCTTAATGAATAAATAGCAAGGATGCATCAGGGATTAGAATTAGTCGTTAGAAAAATAGTTGTTAGTTCAAATTGACAAGCTTTATCAGCCATTTCCCTTCCACGTAGGGCTATAATGTTAGATCTTAAGCCTTTGTGATCCATAATATAGTAAGCTTGTCGTCTAGATTAATCACATCCGTATTATTTGGTCAACATTTCGAACCAACTAATGTGGTTCATCCTTAGGACAAAAGTGAAAAAATCAAAAGATCTTAATAAATAAATAGCAAGGATGCATCAGGGATCAGAATTAGCTGTTATAAATTAGACGTTAGGAACTTAGTTATCTCAATAATAAAATTAGTATATTATTATTTATTTATTATTAATTTTTTTAATTCAAATTAGTTATTTAAATAACAAATCTCATTTTTAAAACCATTCCAAAATGACAGTTATTATAAAATTAACCGATATTTATATTTAAATATTTATTATATGAAATATATTATAATAACCCAATAAGAAGTTTAATAATTAAATAAATAAAAAGGACAAGTAAAACATATTAAATAAAATACTCTATTAAATTATTGGTTATTTTTTAAGTATTTATTAATTAATTAATATGAATTTTATTCTTAATTATTAATTTTTTATATCCTTAGGGGAATCTTATATTTTGGACTAACTTTATTCTTCATGCAGTGATTATAAAGATAAAAGTCATATCTAAAGAAATAATCTAAAAGTAAAATAATTAAAATAGTTAAATTCAATAATTATATAAAAAAATTGAGAAATAATCTAAAAGTAAAATAATTACCAATAGTAATAAAAATAAAAATAAATCACAACAAAAGGGCTAGAATCCACATCTTACTTAATTTCCACCCATCATACCTATTGAGATTTTTAACATGTTTCTCAATCTCAATAGCTTCTCTTATTTCCCTATGATGGAAATGATCAACCCTGGCAATGACCCTTATCTCCTCAATACACATGGTGCTTATATTTCTCTGCATGTTCTGCAAGAGCTGAGATGTGAGATCGATTGCGCCTTATGTCTACAGCATGCTCTTGGATTCTCTCCTTAATAAAGCAGTCGGTCTCCCCAATGTAGGGAATCCCACAAGAACATGGGATCGAGTAGACACCTTTCATGTCTTTGGAGTCAATAGGGTCCTTAACTAATCCGAGATAATTCCTAATGGTATTAAGGGGCTTGAAAGTAGAGGAGACATTATTCTTCTTCAGAATATGGGCAATCATGTCCGTAGTCCCCTGGATAAACGGGAGTTGCACCTTAGAGATAGAGTCTTCACTAGGAGGTTTAACCCCGCTCTTTGTGGGCTCCTCGGAAAGCCTTAAGGCCTTGAGACTTGCTATAGCCATTCATTTCAAAAACTTTAAGGAGATGAGACTTTTCTTCTTCAAGGTGCATTTCATTAGAAATTCTTAAAGCACGGGTGGCTAGAGTACTATGAACCCCGAGTTTTTCAACAAGAAAATGATGAGAGCTGGAATGAAGATATTGTTCTGTGTGCGTCTTCTTGTGAAAGACTTGGTGAGAGACAGAACCATCATTCATGTTGGATAGAAGGATGTCTAAGAAGGGAAGAAACCCATTCACTTCAACCTCCATCATGAATTTGATAGAGTCTGACAAAGAATTAAGATGATCAAGAAACATATCCAATTTCTCGCGGCCGTGAGGCCAAATGACACAAGTATCATCTACAAATCTCTTCCATTTCTTAGGGCAAAATGGAGTTGAATCCAAGGCCATAGCCTCAAAATCCACCATGAATAAGTTAGCAACGAAAGGGGAAAGAGGAGAACCCATTGCTAGCCCACAGGTTTGTTCAAAGAACTCACCTTGAAAACTAACGAATGTAGAGGTGAGGCAAAGGCCAACTTAGCAATGTCATCATCAATGATCTTGTTTATGACATTAATGGCCTCCTGAATAGGAATACAAAAGCTTAAGATCTAATACCGGGAGTCAGCCGAAAATTCTGCCATCTCTCCCAAGCCATGGATAAGAGGCCAAAAAGGCCGAAAAAAGCATATTTCTCTATTGTTTTTGCTCCCATTCGTCCCTGTGGAGAGAGTAGTTGTTTGTCATTTCCCTAGAGGAGGAGATTTGCTAGTTTTGTGGTGGGGATTTGGAGATTTGTCCACTGCTCAACTTGAGAGATCCAAAGTGCCGAATTGTTGCTGCCAAGTATGTATTTTAATTTCTCTCTTAGTCTTTTTTACACAAATGGCTTCTTAAATCTTTCTATAATTCTATTAGTTTGTTTATATCTTATTTTTGCCTAGAATTTTGAAAGGGAAACATTGTTTAGAATCTAGATTGAAGCAAAGCTTCAACTTTCAAGAATAAAATGACAAAAATTCAAACCTTTGTTTACTGAATTTGAGTGTTTTCTAGTGACTGAGAAGAGGCATTTAAAATCTAAAATCAACAATTGCATTTGTGTTCGCTTCTTATGTGATGCGAAATTTTTAATTTGTTTCAATTTTTTTGGTGCCCAGGTTTAAATTCAAGTTCAAAGTTTAAAACAAAATGCCAAGGCTTTTGGACGCTATGTGGAAATATTGTGAACCTGATACTATACCTGAATCTAGGGGGATCAATAGAATGTATTTGACTTGCAAGTTGTGTAGCAAGCATACGTCAGGAGGTACCAACAAATTAAAATTCCATTTGGGGCAAATTCTGAGGCAAAATGTTGACCTTTGCCCAATACATCTCCAGAAATCATCCGACCGGCCATTCAATCGTTGATGGATAAAGAGGAGGGAAAAGGCACTAGGGCGGCACTAAAAATCCAACTTGTAGTGGCCTCAAGAGTGGGGGGAATTGAGAGTAGTAGTGCTACTTCAGCATCCCCTTCCTCACCCACATGTCCCAACCCCTCATCTATCTCATCTTTTTTTGTTCCTAGAACCACATCTGGTGCACAACCTGGCATCAAATCAGAACTTTAAAAAAAAAGGAAAAGGCAGAAGCTAATAGGTTGGTCAGTAAGTGTCTTCTATGGAGTGATGTTCCTTTCAACATTGCCAAGACAAACCCATTCTAGTAACCTATGTTTGATGTTGTTGTTGTCGTTGGCCCAAGGTACAAAGCCCCCACCTTTGCAGAATTGGGAGGGCCTCTTCTTCAAGATGAAAAGACTGATTGCACTTTTAGATTGGAGTAGTTTAGGGCATCATGGGAACAAATTGGATGCACAGTCATGTCAAATTGTTGGGTTGACCAGAAGGGTAGGACCCTTCTTAACTTCTTCGTTAGTGGTCCCAAGGGGACAATGTTTGTGAAATCTGTTGATGCATCTGCACACATTAAAGATGCATGTTTATTATGTGAGTTGTTGGACCTCTTCATTCAGGAAGTAGCCCCAAGCAATGTTGTCTAAGTCATAACAGACAACGTTGCAAACTATGTTGTAGTTGGTAAGTTGCTTATGGAGAGGTATCCTAACTTGTTTTGGACACCTTGTGTTACTCATTGCATTGACTTGATGTTGGAGGATATAGGTAAGATTCCTATTGTGAGGGATATTGTTGAATCTTCCAAGAGCATAGAAAAATTTATATATAATCATGCATCCGTGCTTAGGTTGATGAGAAAATTCACCAAAAATAAAGAGTCGGTGCGTCCTACCATTACACAATTTGCCAATACTTTCATATCTCTTCAGTCTCTGTTGAATTCTATGCTAGATGTGAAGAGCATGTTTCTTTCACCAGATTGGCGTGCTTTATCTATTAGTCTCAAACTAGAGGGAGAGGGCATATGCAGACTAGTTTCATATGATCAGAGCTTTTGGGCAGGAGTAGAGGAGGTGTGTGCCATTTCAGAACCTTTGGGAAGGGTTCTTCAGTTGATTGATGGAGACAAGCCCGCAATGGGCTACTTGTATGAGGCCATGGATAGTGCCAAAGAAGCCATTTGTGCTTATTATGAAGATAAGGGAGACGAGGGGTTAGAGAAACAACAAATCATATGAAGAGTGATTGATGAGCGATGGAGCAATACCCTCCATCACCCCATTCATGCTGTAGGTATCTACCTCAACCCCACATTTTCTTACACCTGTGGTTTCAGATTTGATGCCAAGGTGATGGATGGATTCTTCACTTATGTCGAGAGGATGGTGTCATCTGAGCAAGAACATGAAGAGATTTCTAAAGAAATGGAGGTATATAGGATGGGGGTTGGCACATTTGGTTTTACCATGGCTATTAAGAATAGGACGACCAAAATGCCAGGTAAGCTATAGTTTGTTTCAAACTTTCAAGTTTAGAATTTCAATGTTTTTTTTTTATGTTTCTCATTTTTCTTTTAACTTGTAGATGCTTGGTGGACAAGCTATGGTGGCAGAGTACCCCATCTCCAAAAGCTTGTCATTCGAGTGCTCAACCAAACATGCAGTTCCTCTGGGTGTGAGCGCAACTGGAGTGTATTTGACAAAATACACAACAAAAAGCGCAACAGATAAAAAAAATTCAAATTAAATTTTTTGAATTCATTTGATTATTTTTAATATTTAAATTTTCTAAGTACTAATTTACAATCTATGACCCTAATACAGATTGGAGTCCCAACGCCTCAATGACATGGTCTACGTCCACTACAATCTTCGATTATGGGTGAGACAACTTCAGAAACCTCCTGATGTGGAAGCCATCATTGGACAATATTGATACCACTGCTGCATGGAGGGTTAAGACTAAGAGGCTGACCATGGACTCGATCCCAGATTGGTTAGATGTGGATCCATAGGAGTAGCAGTTGCAGCAGAGGGAGAGCCAGAGGTAAAGGAGGAGGAGCAACATCAGGCTCAGGAGGCAGAGCTGGATGAGGATGATGAGGAGGTGAAACCATCTAGGATGGGCAGCAGCAGCATAGGGCAAAGTACACCTCTTTTATCGGCTTCTAGAGGACAACTGACTGCATTTGTATTTCCAGGGGCTGGGCCTTCTTCCTCTAGAGGAAAAGGCAAAGCCATTCCCTTTTCCCATAAAAGGGGAAGAGGATCTCAGTGACAGATTACTTTATGACATGTAGATGACTCGTGATATACATTTATTAAATTTTTTGTTGATATTTTGACTCTTGAGAGTTGACACTCAGAAAAGACTCAAGATTCAGGTGTTGATTCACTATTTTGATATGTGATGTAGCACAAGACTTCATATACATATTATATATTAGATTTCTTTACATGTTTATGTGGAAATTCATTTATTTGATGTTGTGAATACTCTAGATGTTAAAATTAAAAATAAAACAAAAAAAAAAATGAATATTTTTGTGTTTTTTTAATTTTGCCGACTTTTTCAAACAGCTCCCGACTTTAACGAGTTTTTCAACTTTTGAACCCTTGCTAATTTAATCCAGACTTCGACTTTTTCCACATTGATTTATATGATGAGACAAGTAAAGCAACAGATGAGGAAGTATTCCAAGCAAACTTGTTCAAGCAAGGTCTATGTGCCATGGATAGCCAACTTGATGACTTCTTCAGTCATGTTGTCCACACAAGTTTCCCACAATCCTAGTCACATCAAATTATCCACTCGATTCACAAATCAGGCTTTAGTATGGACCCAAAAACTATAAGATGATCATGGTATCCCACAGATTCTTTAAAATTTAAGCTACGACGCTCCACATGATGCTTTCAAAGGAGCTTGAGAAGATGCAACTCAGATCCAAAGGATAGGTTGGTTTCCAACCCAAGTACCATGCCATTTACATTATTAGGTGCAAATCGTCAATTCCCCAACCCATCATTCTTACAAAGTTAAAAATTTATCCCTTTCAGCTCAAGACAGTGTTTGGCCTCATCTCTCTCTTGCAACAGATTCAGAGCTTTTCCAATACAACAAAGGGACGGGACTAGTACCCATACTTGGCCTAATGCACATTAGAGTCCATTGCATCCATCCGTCCTCTGGTTCATTCTTGATGTTGGTTTATTGGTGTCTCAAATCTTCTAGGATCCATTGGCATTATGATTCATTGCCTTCCCCTTTCAAATATTCCATAGATACACCTAGTCACCTTCTAACTACACAACAAGAGTTAAGCATGATCATCGGAGTAGACATCTACAAGCAATTTGTGAGGTTCACTTACATCAACCCCCATGGTGGGTTATACCCAAAGATGGCCTTCTACGTTGAGCACTTCATGGTTATGAGAGACGGACTTATTATTCGACCTCCTCATACATCTCGCCACTAGATGCATGCTCTTCAGTCACCCCTAAGCCAATTTAGAGTTGAGTCTCACAGCTTACAGATTGAGAGTGACCACCAGATTAGCCTCTCAGACAAGATATGCAAGTTGAGCCATCTCCAAGAGCTAAACATTGGGGAGCACTTCATCTTCCATTGCCCAACATATTATAAGATTTGAGTGCAGGTCCACTATCTTTTCCGCAAGATACAAACACTTGGTCAATTCTTTAGTTACCCCGATGAGAGATGCTTGGA
>APFE031694016.1:0-10503 GCA_000404065.3 Pinus taeda
TTAAATATGATAGCGAAAATGAGATATATGATTAGACTGTGGGTTGTTGTTTTCTCAGGTTTTGTGAATGTGTGGTTAGATTAATTTTAATTTTAATATGTTTCTTGAATTATTTGACATTATTACTGATGAAATTGCTTGACAAAGTGCCCTTTGATGTTCTGGTTTTTTTTTAAAGATTCGATTAAATTAATTTTAATTTTGATAGACTTATAAAATTATTTTCCATGGTACCTGTAAAATGTTCGAAGAGAATTCCTTTTGAGAATTCCTTTTTCGTGGCCTTCGTAGCATATTTATGTTGAAATATTTGATGAAATCATTCTGTAGGGTATGTTAATACGTTTGTAGCATATTTTTGTGCAAGGATTCAATTCCAGATAAGGAATGCTTGTCTCTACCTTCTATGGATTTCTCCTTTGCTTTTGCAACGAAAAGTAGGATCAGGCAGCTAGAAAGGGTTTACTTGCAGGGATCAATTTGCATGTGTGATTTCCTTTCCAGATTTGGCATGCATGGTTATCTATGTGTGTTCTTGGTTATATTTTTTTCATTTCCATGGATTTTCCCATGTGTGGCACTGCTCTTTGGCCTTTCCTTAACATTTCTAGTTAGCATAGAGGTGATGGGTTCTCATGTTTTGGTGGAGTTGGGTTGTTGGATGGGTTCGAAGTTGAGTGAGGCGGATCTCGAAAAGGAAAAATGCATGGCATAGTGATCCCTGTTCTGGCCTATGGATTGCGGTAAATCCACTGGCTTAGTAACCCCTGAACCAGAATGTGGGTTACCATAAATCCAGGGATTGTGTACCTCATTGGGCCTAGGAATCCTTGACTGGTGAATGGCGGGATATATAATAAATTCTAGAGGTGGGATCCCTCGATCAGGCCTAGGAATAGTTTTCTGTGAATGGTGAGATTTGTGGTAAAGCCTCGAGGGTGTTGTGTCGATCATGGCTTAGTGACCCTTGAATTAGACTATGAGTTGCCGTAAAGCCTAGGGACTAGGAGTAGCAAAATTCCTCATGATATGGGTGGATAAACCTGGTGGAATCCATGCTCACTTGTCTCTTCTTTCAGCTATGAGTCCCACATTCATGCTTGGAATATCGCATGAGAGTGGTTGGCTAAAGAGAGAATCGGCTCATCGAATCTATGGTCGGGTGTAACAAGGTAGTCACATACTAGGTAGGTTTTTGCATTCATAAATAAGAGTTTATTTCCTTGGTATTTTAGGTGTAAATGTATTGGTTCATTTGTGGCATATATGGCTATTGTATGCTCATTATTTCTATTGTTTATATGCTGGTTATGAATATGTTTTATGATAGTGACAATGTATGGTTGTCATCGCGTTTTGATTTGTAAAATAATGAGTAATGAATATATGTCCTAATAGATATGTGATAAAGCACCAATGCTTCTAGATATTGAATTATTATATTAATATTGTCCTTATTGGTTTCTAGACCCTTTTGTTGTTATGGTACCCATTGTCACCTATATATACTAAGGATACCTAGATTTAGTGGCCACATCAACTTGTACACGTGTTATATTGTGAAAGGAGGTTTCCCTTTTAAAGAGGGTTCAAAATCATTATTCTCTTTCATTCTCAACTCATCGAGTTACTTATTTTTCTCTTTTCTTGCTACTAGGGTGTTTCGATGCATAACATTGATTCATCAAACTTGTAAATATTTCTACACCATTGGTCAACACAAAATGTAGCACCACAAATTCATAGTATCCAACCAAGTTTTAAATGTTTCCTTTGCAATATATTCTTCCTTATTTTTCAAGCTAGATATCAAAGACCATTATATATCAATTTTAGAAAATACCGTGACTTATTTCATTCAATCAAAATATCATGAATTTGACGTAAGGCATATTGATTTTTAATTCCACTTGCATTTACCTACTTTTCGTCAATGTAATGCCTCCAAGACACATATTTCATTCATAAACAAATCGCCAGTTCTCCCCAAGTTTATATACTAGGTTAAGTCAACCTTTCAATATATTTTGAAGTTGCATGTGTAAATCCTGCAATTCTATTATAAGCATACAATATAGAGGCTTGGAAATAGGCTATATTTGTGCTTTAAGTTCAATAGTAAATTATATCTCACATTTTAATGGTAGTTTAGGAAACTCTTCTAGAAATGCATCAAGAAATTCTAACAATATTGGATGATGTTATATATATTTTGAATATTTTTCTAGTTCATAGCAACTACCACATACATAAAACACCCTTGTTCAAGACCCATTTTCAGTTGTAAGGCTGAAAGGAATCTTAGAGTTGCTTATCTCTTGGTTCCTACCAAGATTCTCCTTTCCCCTAAATCATCTACAAATTAAAGTAACTTACCTTTCATATATAGAATTATTTCATGAGCTCCCAACCAATCTGTACCACGAAATATAACATAGGATCCCAAGGTGGTAACATATGATAGTATCTAAGTACTGCATGCTCTCAAATCAAGTTCGTAATATTTTAACAAGTGTTCTACCTCTTTTTAATAATTAAATTCACCTCAACCAATTTATAATGTATTTTATTGCATTCCATTAAACCACATCTAAATAACGAATTTGGAGAAATAAAAGTTTTATTGTCTTTTCGATCAATTAATAAGGCAAATTTAATTCCATTTATTTTACCTACAATCTACAAGATTGTATATTGATGTTCTACTTGATAATTATTCACCATAACATGAATCCTATGTGTCTTATGTTACGTTAATATTGACTCACAAAGTAGTTAAGATAACCTTGTTTTGGTCATTGATGGATTTATCATTGGCGTTTTATGAGCCCATGCCATGGGTGACCCATGGTATTTAATGTAATGAATCCTATTTAAAGGCTTGAAGAACTACATAAAATGCCTCAAGTGGCCTAGTGTTTCGTCAACTCAATGGATAAGGTCTATATATATATAGATATATATGTGTGTGTGTGTGTGTTTAGTTCTAATTTTCCCACTAAAGGGTTTCTAGGGTGAATATCAACTCTTTTCTACATGTGTACCATGAGTTTATTTCATTTCTCTAGTTACACTCCATTTTTAACACGTGATATCATAGCACAATTAGAGAAATAATATAAACACAAATGATTATACACATGGAAAACATGTACATAAGAGTCAATATTTACCTTGGACACACTTTACCAAGAAAGCCAAGACTCAAGATATATATCTTTGTTACCATAATCCAAGCTAGCCAAGCTCCAAGCCACTTGAGGTATTTTACAATGGATTCCTTCAAGCCTTAAAATAAGCTTAATCGCATAAAATGTCATGGGAAAATACCATGGGTTTCCCAATACCATGATCATATAAACCACCAAAAATAATCATGTTAATGACCAAATCAAATATATTGCATATCTGAAGAATAAGTTGTGGACCTATGGAATACTAATGTAAGTCGAATGAATGATCAATTATATAATAGTGCTGAAGGATGCCGAAAGGTATCCTTAGTTGGATCATTGATGAGATCAAGAGAAAATACCAAAAACTCTTGTGTATGAGTTTTATATCATTTGCATATCAATGATGCATAGCAGTTGGAGGAACTAGAGAACATAATGGTGGTAATATGAGAACAAATAGGGACACTTTATGTGAGGTGATTTCAATGTGTAGGGAATTTAACCAAGTGGATGAATGCAAATTAACGTCAGGGTGGTTTAGCTCATCATGAATATGTAGAAGATTAGTTATGTCCCTTGAGGTCAACAATTATTGTAGTTTCCTTAGAGTTATTAATTTGATAAGATCTAAGGTCTTAAACCACCCATAGGTGGAGGCATGAAAATATCGTCACTATAGGAGGTGGAATGCTTTAGTAGCATCCATGAATGAAGTTATGTTAAGTCTTGAGAATAAATATCCAGTTTAATAGGATCTCCCAAGAACCTTTGATTTCATAGCAGCATGAGTGGCTTTAATGAATTCCACTCAACCATTAAAGAAAGAACAAGAAATGAGAGTTATGGGAAAGGATAATTTACATTGACACACTAGGGGAGAACTCACTATCAAAGAAATTACACCCACAAGTCTCCTAAATAAAATGATCATATATTTTAGCACCAGGATGGAAAAAATTCATTAGGAATGATCGGTTACAAATTAATGGAGTTGGAGCTATTACAATTAGACAAAGGAATGTTTAGATATCACACACTGGCACTTACTTCAGCATGGCATCAAAGATTCAAACCATACAATTCAAGGTTGTCATTGTGATCATAACAAACATCCTTTCCTCCTACAAAAGAAATCATCCCTTAGTGTTAAACCTAATGAACCGATTTCTTACATGAAGTGATGGTTCATGGTTATGTGAACCATGGTAAATGAAACCTAGAAAAACATCACAAGGATTGACATGGAAGATAGTAGAAACACATGGATGTAGATTCGAATATAAAGAAATACTCAAATAAGGAGTGTTGGCTTCAACTTGTTGTATTTGGAGCAGATAGTGATGTTGGTAAATAATATGGTAGATGTTTCTTGTGGCTCGTGGGTTCTCCCATAAAGAGGGAGTAGACTATGAGAAGACTTTTTCCCTTGTAGCCAAATATTCCTTTATTGAAGAAGTTCTTTCAATAGCTTTTGAGACAAGGTGGAACATCCACCAAATGGATGTGAAGATCACCTTCCTCAATGTCATCATTGAGGAAGAAGTCTATATCGAGCAACCATATGGGTTTGAAGTCCATGATAGAGAGACTTATGTATGTAGCTTTAATAAATCGCTATAGGCACTCAAAAAGGTACCCAAGGCATGATATTCTAGGAGTGATAGCAATATGCAAAACATAGGCTTCACCAAGAGTGAGGTGGATCCCAACCTATACTTCTTGTTGATTGGGTCTAAGCCCCACATTTTAGTGTTGCATGTGGATGATCTAATTCGAATAGGTGTAGGGAGATTGATTGCATTTTGTATTTCAGATAGAGCATTAGAATTTGAGATGAGGGATATCAGGTCGATGCATCACTTTCTCAGAATTTGCAGCAAATAGGTGAGATCCTCCTTAGGCAGGGGATGTACAAACTAAAGAATCGTCTCGAGTATTAAATTTGCACCCATCTTCACTCCTATTTCCTTCACATTGGTAGCTTAAAAATAGAGTTCATCTCTTGTGTCTTCAGCCAAAAATCCCTCGTTTCATAGATTTTTGGTGCTTCGTGTGTTCTCTGCATAGTAAGCATGTGAGCCTATCGTTTTGTGTCTATTTTGCGCACTTTGATTGTCCTCCCTCTCCACGAAACTACCCAAAGACTCTCTCCCTTTTCACCTCTGACAATTTTGGTTCACAAACTCCTTTCTTTCTTTGCCACATTCCACAAGAAAATGGGACATTATGGGAGATTGTCCTCCACTCACGCTGCCCAGTCTGACTTCAATGTTTTGAGCACAATGCATTTTATGGTTAGGTGGGTAGTCATGACAATTAATAAATGTCGGTGTGGTCGTACCCATGGCATGCCATATGATAACCAACCAGCACGCAAGAGGCCCTCAACAGGGATGCAACAACGTATGACATGCCTTCCCTCTAAGAGCTTTGGATATGTTTGCTCCTCCCTTTAGCAGGTCATCACTTTATTTCCACATAGATTTCGTATACATCCATAGTTCACACAGTTATGCTAAAATACGCAGGTTGTCATGAAAAAGTGTTGTTACACTCATAACTGAGACTTCTTCATCACCTTGAAGCTCATATTTTTATAGTTATTCTGAACGATTCTAGTTTCCTTGTGCTCCATAAACCTAATAAATAAGAAATAATTTTGATAACCTCAATAATAGAAACCTCATTATCCTCTCTATGTATATGTTTTAGTTCCAAAAAACCCAAATCAACAAATACTCTAACTTCTACACCATGATATCTTAACATTTTCCAAGTTGTGTTAACATTCTTTCTATGATTCACAAAATGATGAAAATACTTAGTGTTTTCATCTTCTTTAGGAATCCACAAGGCTCTATTTTAAGTATATGATTATTTTCGTTATTATTCAAAAACCTGATCATCGAAACCAACTACAACTTGACTAAAGAAAGCTTCCAAATTATCAGTTAATTCTTGCTCATACCCAATTTTATTTTGATATGTCTAAATCAAAAAGCATTATTTTGTCCAGTCTGTGTTGTTGGTGGAATGAATAAATACTAACTTACATGTCCAATTAGATTTTATGATTATTTTCATTTTTTTGGCTTTCCCGCGAGGGAATTTTAACGGGTCACTTTCTTGCAAATTTTAATTGCAAGAAGTTTCTAGTAGGCCAACTATATTTTATGATATCTATATAGTGATTTAGTAGTTAGATTGAATTTAAATGGTTTCCCACTATGTGTTCCAATCTTCTAGAGCATTGGCTAGTGAACAAAGTAACCATGCCACTGAAGTCCACACCCACACCAACCCGCAACCCTTACTTAAAAAAACAATAACTTCATTCCTAAAAGTTATATTCAACTTTTTTGGCTATTTTGAGTTCACTCAACCTTAAACCTCTCCCTTCATTGCCTTTGCATCCAATAGACCAAAATCTTTTGTTCTCTTGAAAAAATGATAATAAATCATAGATAGTTAATTTGGGTCTCCAGTAGATTTTAAATACTTCTACTACAAAGTATAGATTACCTACCATTCTAACATTATTTGCATAACACATTTAGTAATAAATGTTTGCTGCTAGGTAAAACTTATTTAATTAAAATAACATGTTGTATAAAATTTTACCATTTTATTGTGCAACATTAAACACTTAAACTATGCCAACTAAAAAAATTAATAAATATATAACTAAGCCAACTAAAAGAGTAATAAATATTTAATTATTGGTCTTAAAAACATATTCAAAATGACTTGTAAATATCACTATTATTATAAAAATGTGATTTCAATGAGAATCATGCTCAAGTAGTCATGCCAGTTAAAGTAGCTCAAATAGTCATACGAGTTAAAGGTAGTTGAAAATTTAAATCCATTTCTTTCTATAAGTAATTAACGATGCTCCATAACTTCTATAAGCAAGGGTAGTATTTGTAATTGAACGATTGGACAATCATGATATATTTACTTATACAACAAGATAATAATTGTTTGATGGTTATTTCTCTTCTATAGAGATTTACAGATATTATTGAAAAAAATATTAAAACAATAATAAAATTTCTATTAATTAATTTTATAAAAGGATAAATATGAAAAAGAGTTTCAAAAAAGTTACATGAACGACTTTCCGATTTTAAAAAAGTTGTATGAATGTTTAAAAGATCCAAATTAAAAGAAAATTAAAAACTCCATTACCCTTTAATGGAGCAAAATTAAAAGAAAAGCTTTGGATCCTCCATTACATTGTCATTTGAATGCTTTTACCATTGTTCTCGATGTAGTGAATAGTGGTCGCACCTTTTACCATTGTTCTCGATGTAGTGAATGTTTGAGCCTTTGTTTCTTTTTGGAAGATTTATGGTCTTGTGTTTGTTTCAAGCACCAGGGGATCGGAAAATTCTTGCTCAACTGTTGTTCTTGTTTTCTCTGGTTTATTGCTCTTCCATTCTGGCTTTATTGTTTTCATTTTCTCTGGGTTTATTGCTAGGCGATTTGATTCAGTTATCCTGTATATATTTTTATTTGACTTGGCTGGCTTAAATCTGTTTATGAAACTTTAAAACGTGGTTTGGTAATTAGGGCCGGCTTAAATCTGTTTATGAAATATTATAATTCTTATTTCCACTGGTTAATCAGCGGAATGATTTAGAGATGGTACGAAAGAAGTGGTACAATTTGCGAAAGCAATAGCAATGTTTGTGCCTTGCATTGACCCGACAATTAAAAAAAGCTCAGTGAGGGAATTTCCGACAATTAAAAAAAGCTCAGTGAGGGAATTTCAGGTATTTTCGATTGCAGATTGCAGTTGAGATTATTTTAGGTTGTTTCAAATTCTGTGTTAAAATTAGACGCTCTTGAAATTTCTTAGATTATCCATTCTTAATTTGCTAAGTGGTGTGAATATGTAGTTAAACTAATTTTAATTTTAATTTTAGTTCTAATATATTTTTTGAATTATTTGACATTATTCCTCATGAAATCGATGCTTTCTAATTTTCTGTTAGGATTCATTTAAATTAATTGAAATTTTGATAGACATATGATATTATTGGTCATGGTACCTGTACAATGTTATAAATAGAATTATTTGATGAAATTATTCTGCAGAATATGTTAAAACGTTTGTCGCATATTTTTGTGCAAGGATTCAATTCTGGATAAAGGATTCAATTCAATGTTAAGATGGTACTACTTACTCCAATGCTTCCTCTATGGCCAATGCCTCTGCTGCTTACTCTGGTGCCTCCTCTAAGGCCAATTCTCAACTGTAGCTCCGGCTGCCTATGCCTATCCAGCTCTATCTTCGTTCATGTATTCCACGGACCATAACTGACTGCTGCCAACGATTATGACAGCAGAAAAGTGAATGAGAGATGATGAAATTAATACCTCTAACAATTAGAGGGATTGTGTTCTTAATTTAGAGAATATATATGTGAGAGAATTATGTTCTTAATTTAGAGAATATATATGTGAGAGAATTAATATTTGGTGGTATAATGTATAAAAGTAATCACCAAAAGTTTGTGAATATCTTCCCAGAAAATTCGATTGCTCTGCTTCAACTACTTACAAATATCATACCTTGTAGACTGAGCTTTCTCCACCGCGAAGCATCCATTTTAAGTTGAGGAATTTAAGGTTTATGAGACTTCCTGGCAGTTTCATTCTTGCTAATATTTATGGCAAGGCAATATTTTGTGAAATATCAATAGTTTGGAACCAAGGGTAAACACATTCAACCATCCCATGCCTTCTTCAATGTGAGATCTCTTAAAACACCCACCATTGTCAAAGTTGTGTGATGTTTTCGCTGGAATTAGGGATCAAACACAACACTCTAGCTAAGAATTGCAATGTCTGAGTTTTCATTAAATAAATTTCTCACCAGCAATATCTCAGTGATGCAGTACAGGTGTTGTGGAAGGGAGATTCAGGGATGAGTGGGTTTGCGAATTAAAATTTCAGGTATTTTCGATTACCATAACACGCTATCATGGTTTTGGGGGAAAAGGTTAATTAAACTGCTATCATGGGGAAATAAATTAATTAAACTGCTATCATGGTTTTGGGGAAATAAATTAATTAAACTGCTATCATGGTTTTGGGGAAAAAATCAATTAAACTCGCGGTTACTGATAATTGAGATGGGATGAGAGTGCATTGGTTTTTGGGCGTTGTTCTTTGATAAAATTGGGAGTTATTAAATTTTTTTAATGCATTGGTTTTCAATTTTCCGAAGTTGTGTGAGTATTCAATTAAATTAATTCAAAATTTAATGTATTAATGAAATTATTTAAGTACTAGTTTTTTATTTTTATTTTCAAAGTTAATTTAATTGCTGGAGTGCTATTTTTAAGTTTTTCGAATTTTTGTATAAATCAATCAACTTTTGTTTGCAGCGTCACTCTGTTTCTTACATTCCGTAGTCAAAACAATGGGCTGGCCAACCTAGTTGTGTAGAATTTCAATAGATATGAACCATATTTTCTTGAAACCACCAATGGCAACAAATACGTGTGAATTTTGGCCAGCCGGGTTGTGTAGAATTTCAATAGATATGAACCATATTTTCCCGAAACCACCAATGGAAACAAATACGTGTGAATTTTGTGCAGCCCGAAACCATTAATAGCAACAAAACCCACAACCGATTGTTCCCCACAACCGATCCAACCATGGTTTCATATTTTTTTACCCCATTGATTTTTCATCTATTTTTTATTCCATTCATTGATTGGCCTAAAATAGTTCTAAACCCTTCCTTTTGGAAGAATTGCAGCTAATCATTTAAAAAAAAAATAGTTAATCATTTGAGAGGTTAAAGTGGTTAAAGAAGTGCAGCTAATCATTTCAAAAAAAAATCAGTTAATCATGAGTGGTTAGCCATGCTTTTTGCATTAGCACATTCTCATTTCTCTCTGTTTTGCATATCCCTCATCTTGATTTTCACTAAGAAATAATCCCTCGTATATTTATGTTTTATTTATTCTTTTTGCCCATCCTATTTCATTTTTTTAAGTAGGCTGCTTAATATTATCATAGGACCGTATCTTTTTTAATTAATAGGTAGTTCTCATTTCCAAAAAGAATAGGACGGACAAGCACAATAAGGCTAATTAAAAATCTACCTTATTAATTTGATGGACAGAAATTTAAGTATTCAATAATACCATTTTTAAGGGTTAGTGGGGAGATGGGGTGAGGAGGAGGTTTCAATAATAAAATCATGTGTTTAATTGTATGAATAAATTCTAGTTTCAAGACAAATGAAGTTGTTGTTAGTGGGGAGATGGGGTGAGGAGGAGGTGGAGGCAAGAGTGGAGGTAGT
>APFE031694050.1:666-64081 GCA_000404065.3 Pinus taeda
ATGCAATCTAAGATGATAAACAATCGTTTATTCTTCTTTTTGCAATGAAAATCCTAGCTACTAAGGAAAGAGAAGTGAGATTCTTTCAACATAGAGCAGAGAGCACACATTAGATGCACTGTCCTAAATCAAAATCAACAAGCAGTCTAAATGCAAATGCACATGCATGTATTTGTTTTCTGCTTCTTAATGTGTGAATGACAAAAAGAATGCTAAGTACAAATTTGAATTATTTTTCAAAGCGACGGTATTAACAATTTTCTCTTCAAAAGACGAAAGGAAGATAATGACAACAGTTTGAAATTTTGAATTAAAACTGCTTTCGACACTTGAAAAACTATTAATTCAAATCAAATACAATAGTAACAGTGTAATCGACCATTAAGAATAGTAGGATTCTTTTCTTTGACTGAAAATGACACTTGCAACACTTCCAAATCAAAAGACGACAGTTCGATTACGCTACTTCTTTGTAAAAGAGAACTGTAAATGGCGAACAATACACAAAAACATTCACAATTCTTTGTACAATGGAGGCTGAATCATGCAAAGGAAGGGAGTTTACACATTGTTTTACTAATCACAGACAACAAAACTCCTGATTAAAGCTGAAGAGAGTGAACAAAAAACCAAAATCTGGAGGCAGAAACAGTCTTATCTGATCATCGCACCTGTAACATAGGGAAAGAGCGATGCATCTCACCTACTGTACATGGGAGTTGCGATGCATCCAGATTCCCAAGAGGAGAAGGTGCAATGGTCCAGGGATGAGACTTCAACTTGGTTCTTGGTCACAGTTTGCAGCTTAGTTCAGGGATTTAGGCCGAGCCAATGATAGTCAGTAAATACAAATCACAGGGGCTGATCTAATGAGATTACTTGAGCCACCACCAGGGCAATTAGGATGTTTGCAAATCAATTGTTCAGTTTATAAACAAAACCCAGAGATAGACTAAAGCAACATTGATCTACTTTGTACTTGCATAGCAAATGCAGTTCGAAGGCTAGCTGGCTTGACTTGAGGCTCTGTCTGTCGTTTATAAAGAAAAAAAATATAGAAAAGCAAACAAGCTATTCAATCCCTAGCAGAGTCGCCATATTGTTATCGGGAAATCTAGTGTCTATGCAGAGCTGCTAGTCCCACTAAGACGGGTAGCTATCTTAGAAACAAACAAATTAAAGCCACTTTCGTTTTCCTTTATGAGAAGTAGATAGGATAGGAGCAAAGAATACCAACCTCAATCTTTCGCTCAGTTCCTTGCTTGTTCCTTCTCCCTTCTGACGTATCTTTGCCGCTCCTTCCTTGATTACCCTGCTTCAAAGAGTACCTGTAAAGTCAAAGCAGCATAATATCTTCAAAGAACAAAGATCTACAATCATAAACAATATAGGACTAGATATATATTGACCACACAAATGCATATATCATCAAACATACAAGAATGTGGAGGAAAACTTGAATAGCTTTATTGATATAAAGATTAGAAGAGAGGATTACAACCCATTGATCTGACCCAGTGTCATCCTCCCAGCATGAAAGCCCTTCTTCACCTCATGAAAAACTTAGATCACCCAACACTATGATGTTCCACCAAGAAACCAACAGCACTTCCTTACAAGATACCAAATTCCAGCCTCTGGATCTCTGGGATGAGGGATCCATATATAGATGTTTGTAAGGGGGTGAGTCAGCTTCTGGGATTTTGATTAGTGTCCTCCCTCTGATAGTTCTTGGTTCCAGTTGAAGATTCATGATCTCTTACTCATTCCTGGGCGAATTCAGAGAGGCAAGTGTCACAAGAGAAGTTTATGGAAGATTCCATGATCATCCACCTTGCAAACTATCTCTGCCATTTGTCTACTCTCGCCCATTGCACCCTACAGAAGGGCTCTTCAGTATGCATCACATTTTTTGCATGGGGTGGGTGAGATGCATCACACCCTTAGCACTGGGCAGTTTGTATGGTCCAGTTTGGACCAGTTCTGAGCATTTTTCCATGGAGAACTTATGGGAGATGATGTAATCAGCTGACCTTGTTCCTTTAGGGTGTGAAACAACACTTTTAGGGACTCAGAAGCCCTTGGTTTATGGACATATATGATTGGGGTTGCAGTGCCCAAATATGTCTATAACAAATAGATTTATCTTTAGTTGTATAATTTTCCAAGGAAGATTTCAACTCTCATTCCTCGACAACAACACCACTATGTTAGCACTCTGTAATTCCTCCAGGTTGAGGAGATGAATCCAAAGGTAACCACAAACCACTTGGAAGCTTGGAATCTATATCTTCCAGCTTCAGAGAGGGCTCTCTCTGTCTAAAATTTCAATCACTTAGATCTTAGGTTAGGTATGGTGCTCAGTGGGTATGAGTTTTAAAGATCTACTGGCAGGAAAGAAAAGAAAACCATTGGGAAATGCAGTCAATAAATTTGATGGTTTCCAGTGAAAGGAGAAGAGGAAGAGGGATCTTCTATAGGGGAAAGGTTTTTAGTATTTTTGAAGTTTTTTAGTCAAATTTGTTGTAGAAGGGTGACTGAAAGATAAATGGAAAATGACATGCAGAGCATTACACAACTAGATGAATTCTAGATATCATTTTAGTAGAAAACACATATGTTTAGCAACTTGAAACATAGCACCATTTAAAGTGAATTCTGAGTCAATATATTTGTTTAAATAAACAATAAGACACATAAGAATTATGGATAACATAAGGAACTTACAAAACCAAGAAGCACATCTCCAAAACAACTAACTCAAGAATCCCTGTAAAATTTGGCCTTTGTCGTTTCATTCACTAGAAAATAAAAAAATATAGTGCACACAATATTCTTCCTTCTCAAACCTAACCAACCCTTTAATAAATTACAATTAAATCATAAATAGACTAAAGAAAAATTAGTTCCCACCTCTAGAGACCTAATTCTTCAATAGCTTTCAGTTTCTACCTAATGCAATGAAAATACAACTATTGAATTAAGGCTTATGTGATCCATATCAAGTTTATATATATGTGTGTGTGTGTGTGTGTGTATATATATATGTATATATATATATGTGTGTGTGTGTGTGTATATATATATATATACACACACGCACACACATATAATTTATACATTAAGTATAAGGAAATGTCCTTTATATAACTAATTCCCATCTAAATAACAAATAATTTTTAATTATCAAACAATAACTTTTTAACTAACTTTTTAATGCCACTTAAATTATTTTATATTCACCTAATTTAACTAATTTCCATTAAATCTTGACTCTGGTCCTAAAGTCAAAATTAGCCGTTAGTCAAGATAGCCGTTGGAGTCTCTGCTCAGACTATTTAACACGCTAAGCTAGATCTGTTTCTTCAAATTGTCCTGACGATGAACCACACTTGTTGGTTCAAAACACATCGACAAATAATTTATCTTGTGATTTACGCCGAAGAATTTCTCTTAAAAAATACAACTAATTTATGAAAACTAGGGACTATTTGACTAAACCATTTTTAAGCTTATTTACAATAAATAATTAGTCCAAATCAAGCCTATGAGTCATTATATGCTTCATTACATTGACCAATACCATAAAAACAAAATACAAGATTTTTTGACTTGGATAACTCGGTCAAAATGATGACTTTTTGGAAGCGAAGTCCCGACGCTGTGTAACCTCCTAATTCATCAGAAAGAAAAAAACATAGCAAAAAAGCGCAACACTCCATAGTTGAATTACCTTCTGTCAATATTTGGGTTTCTTGATGACTTTAGAAAGTGTGAATAGGCATGGAAATTCACAACTTCCTCCTTAGAAGATTTCTTGCATCATATAAAGCCCCCAACTTTGACAATTTAATCTACAGCAAAAAATGCAGCACTAGTGAGAAAGCGTAACACCATTTTTTTTTTTTTGTGGAAAAACCTGTGAACATTTTTGAAATCAACGTTTTGGACTAGCTTAGTGAGTCCATCATCAGGGCAATGGGATTTGTATTTTGAGAAGAGAGAGCGCGAAATTATGGAGCTTATTAATAGTTAATTGAAATTTTTTTGATGTCTTCTTTTATTTGTCGGCTTAAAAATGACTAGTTGATTACTTATTTATTTATTTATATAAGTATTTATTTATTTATTATTATTATTATTATTATCATCATCATCATCATCATCATCAATCATCATCATTTATTTATATTATTATTATTATCATCATTTATATATATATATTTAGTATTATTATATATATATAATGATGATAATAATAATAATATAAATAAATAAATAATTAACTAGTCATTTGTAAGTTGACAATAAAAAAAGACATCATAAATTTTTCAATTAACTATTAATAAGCTCCATAATTTCGCGCTCTCTCTTCTCAAAATACAAATCCCATTGCCCTGATGATGGACTCACTAAGTTAGTTCGAAACGTTGGTTTCAAAACTGTTCACAGGTTTTTCCACAAAATTTAAAAATTCTAGCAACCTATATGGACTCTCTCTTTAACACCATCTTTTTTTCATGGTTTTGAGAAAAAATGAGGTCTTTGAATAAGATTCACATGTTGGTGATGATGCTGATAAAATTATGATCCTACTGTAGACTCCTTTCAAGCCCCCTTTCACCAAAAATGCAAAATTTCCAGCTTCAAATCAAAAACCCTAACCCTAATGCTTGGCTAGGACACAAAACTATTGTGTGAGCAGCTTATTTTGTAAGTGACTTGAGAATCCTAAATACCTATGTTTACAAGAGGGACTTCACACAAAATATAATTATATTTAACCTTAACCCCATTAAAGAGGCATACTTAGGCAAAAAACAAAAATCAAAACTACCTTGTTTTAGATTTTTCCAGCATTCAAACTTTGGCTGCTTCAGCAAATAGGTCCAAATATACCTCTATTCTTCTCTTGCATCTATTTCAATTGTTGTTTGGTATCGCTTAACTCCTTCCTCATGGTAATATTCTGCTTGCATATATTCTTTAGCTTCCTATGTAGTGGAAGGGACATCTTGAACATATATTTTCCATTGTCCATTACAGGTTGATAGATGTCCAAAAGATCACTCATTTGTTTCCTAGCCATTTCATCCTGCTACTTGAGCTCAAAAGTATTCTGTGATCCTTCTTCAATTGCATTATCAACTTGTTAAGGTTATGCATTCCCTCATCTATCTTTGTCTTTTCTTCTTCTTGCGCTATCTTTTCTTCCTGAATCTTTTTTTTTTGGCTAAGGATCTAGTGATTCTAGTTTCTTGAGCTTATGTCTCCTTAATATCCTCTTTTACTATATTTTATTTTCCCTTGGATTTGGTAACAGATGGTGTAGCCTTAGCCACTGGTTCATCTTCAGTAAGTCTAGTTGTCCTTTCTAGAGGAACCTTCTTTAATTCCTTATTTTCCTATTGAAACTGTGCAATAACCATATGGGCCTTGTTTAGCTCTTGTAGTTGTGCAATATCTTTTTCTTTATCATCAATAACATCATCTTCTAGTATAGTTTCCATGGATTCAAATGTTTGCTCCAAGGGAAACTTCTTTGCAATAGACCTAGTAGGGAGATTCTTGGGGACATCCATTAATTTGGTAGAAAAATGCAACTTCTTGTCTTTCTTCCTCTATGATAAATGAACTACAACTGAAGGCATTTTCACAGAACTTCCAGTTGGTGTTTGAATGTCTCTTTCCATTGTTGAGGGTTTCTCCTTCTTGCTACGAGAGGTAGTGGGTAAGTCAACTACCAGATTTGAAGAATCCATAAATGAATGCCATGATTGATTTCTCTTACTTAGCTCCTCCAAAACCAACAATTTAATATAGGAGAAGTGGAAAATGCTAGCTTTCAATTGGATTTATTTTCCCTGCCCTTTGTTTGCAATTTTGTTGAGACTCCTAAATAGGTAAAAGGGTAGATTTAAGGGGATTTCCCCTATAAAATGCATCAAATTCTAAAATGGTATTGATATATCCTCCCAAACCTACCCTCACAGGTAAAATACCTCTGAATTGCTTGCAAAATCTTATTGTGGTGTTCAAGTAAATACTCTTGACAATGGATCCATACCCTTTATCTCTATACTCAGGCTTTAGAAAATCTTTATAATTGGAAATATTAAGAGGCATACCCTTGAACCATTTCTCTCCCTGAAGGGGAATCTTTGTTGTAGCTTATATTGTGAAATTTGAAACTGGAATAGTGAGCTCTCCAATCTTAACCTCAAACCTATGAAAATTCATACCAAACTCCTTAGTGAGTTGTACATTATACCCTTGAAGTTTTTCATAGAATTTGATATATCCAAGTTGCTCAAAGAAGACTTTGATAACTAGGTCTGCATTGATAAATGTGAGGTGTTGGCATTCAAACCTAACAATGGAACCTCCCTTATGTCTCCTTCCCTCTCAAGTTGACATGTTTTTTTACAACAAAGATATACTCTAGGGCTTCTAAAATGAAATTTCAGTGCAAGTTTATTTTGTGCTGTAAGTAGGATGGTAATGATGGAAAGGAGATCAATAGTAGGGTTGTGTAACAATTGAGGAAAAAAACCCTATGAAACAGATTAGTCAACACAAATCACTTCTCAAAAACCAAAAAATAACTATTGTTTGCTTGGTCACAGTGGCATAATTTAAAAAAAAACCCGAGTGAGTACCAGAAGCGCAACACATGGGAAAAACAATCTCAATCACCTTTGAGGGATGCAAAGTTCAGGTAAGAGGCTTCAATTTACTTGCATGACATGATAAAATTTAAATATGAATGTTGTAGATAAGAAATAGACTGTTTAGAAAGGATAAAACATAAAAACATAGCAAACAAGTAAAACACAACTAACTTGGAAAAAGCATAGCGAGTGTGCAGAAAACGTAGCGAGCATAAAATTTAGGAATTTGTAGGGTCCCTAAGTATTCTTTGAGCACATGCAAGAAATTTTAAAGTTATACAAAACCAAGGCTTAATAAAAGACAATAATCTGCACATGAATGGACAATTTGATCCTCATTTCGAAAGAAATGCAACGCTGGTGGGTGAGTGTAACGACTGTCTACGAGTGAAACAAATCCCTTATCTCCTTTACACAACAACCTCCAATCACCATATAGCTAGCTTCCACTAAATAAATGAAGAGTTGTGAGATTTTTCTGAAGATAAACCATGCATTCAAAATCCCTAGGTGGCTAAGTGCGGATTTGATGGGTGATGATTGTGATTTTAACTTGAATAACGAAATCGCAACACTTGGTAGAGCGCAACATTGTCTTGCTCACCGTTGTACTGATGATGTCATGACTAATCATGATTCGACATTCTAACTTACTCAAGATACCCAATAAATTTGTGCCCATGATGACAAGGCATGGCAACACAACCTTGCTCATGATCTCTTGATGAAACTTGACCTTGGACCTACTTAACTTGACCCCTTAGGATATAAAAGACCATTTTTGTGACTTTTCACACACTTTGACATAATTAAATTGAATAATGAAAATTTCATTCTAAATTGAGACTTATAGCTTGATCTTCTACAAGATCATATCCAAACCTTTATACATTTTTCAAATAATTTGAAAGACAAATATTGTTTTTTGACTATTATGACTATAGGATACTAATCCATCCTTTGTTTCACACGAGTGACAAGAAACAACCTTCTAAATAGTATGAAAATACTCCAAAATATTTCGTTGCTCCTTTTCTTTACTTTGCTGGTTATAGGACCATCTTCTTTGACCTTTTTCACACTTCTGTTTCAAACATATGCTCCACCGAATTTTTTTTCCTGAACTGATGTCGAGCTGGCTATTTATAGTGGTTTCCCCCTAAAATTAGCTGACTTGATGGAGAATGAGCCGATGTGTCAGTTAGAGAAGTTTATTAATTACATCTTGAAGCCAACATGCTAAGAGATGCTTGTGCTTGTCTTGGAGGGACTTTTGACTCTTTTAATGACTTATACAAATGTGTTACTTTCCCAAGAAGAGTCCTTCATACATGACATATACTCAAATTGACTTTTATGACTAAATGACAAATCCTAAAGGCTCGCATTGGGATCCATCACTAAAAATAAAATTCCTTGCTCATGAAACCCATGATACAAGGATTACAATATCTTGATGGTGCTAGACCCACCAACCTATCAAGGGATCTCCCCAGTAAGAAGTCCCAACTAGACCTCAGACCGTTTGGTGTAAGAGTCCCAGCAGTAGGTTGTACGGTATTTCCTTGACCGCAGTTTCACATAGAGGAAAGTAAGATGTCCCTGTTGGTAGCAAGGGTGTGACATATGCAGCAAGTCAAGGAAGGTGCATGAGCAGTTATAACACATGGAGGGTGAGGTGAGTGCGCCCCTTGCAAACCTGTGAAAGCACAAAGTTAAGAAAGGAACACACAAGCAAATATGTATCACAACATGGAAGGAAAGTAAGCCAGAAATCCAAAGTGATGGTTAAACCAACATCATATTTTAGTAAGATTCATACATAAATATAAAAAAATAGCTACACATGCATGTGTAAGCAAATAGATACATATATCATTTAGAGTAAACAAGATAGTTGAAATACAATATGAAATATGCATGAAATGTGTTGGCTCCGTTATATTACGAAGTGTAAGTTCTAGTCATACAATACAACCATGATCAACCACTAGTTCCGACAACGGAACATTACAGTCACTGCCACCTACTCCTCCAAAGAGATATACTAGCTGTGCATAGTGGAGAAGCCAAGGATCATTACAATACTCTCCAATCTTTCTCTAAGACTCCTATTGGAAGCTTGGATGACCAAAATACTTTACAATGAGTTATGAGGGACTATATATAGCAAAGGGTGGGGTGGCCCTTTGACATTCCCCTTTGTGATAGTTTATCTACTTTCATGACTTTTCATCTACTTTATGACTGTTACATCCAACTATCGACACTTGAAGTTCCACTTGACAAGACATTGCATACAATCTACACATGTACCCATGTGAGAAAAAATAGGCTTGAGAAATCCATGCAAGACATCACTATGACTCAAAAAATTGTGGGAAGACCAGCTTTTCGACATCCTCACCATCATCGATAGTAGCAAACTAATGCCAAGCCTAGTAGTCCGTGATGGTGTCCATGTACTCTAAGGTGACATCTTTCTGGAAATGAATTCTTGCCTCCACAGAATCTGGGTACACTGCTCGAGCTCCTCTGGCCAACTCATCTGATAACATGAGCATCATTGTCTTGAGTGCAGCCAGACCAGCAACATACTGATGCATGGTGTCTGCACTGATCCCCAAGTCTGGGTTGGTGGCTATGCACATCAACTCGTCAAAGTACGAGTCAAGCTCCAATAGGACCTATGCCTTTGTTTTTGCCTAGGTGAGTGTCCCAATAGATGGGATCGTGTGTGCGTGAAAAAAAACATCCATACTCCTAAATACCCATGCATGGGAATCCTGTAGACTAGTGATGAGGTGCGGGAGGTCTTCGTACTTCCGGATTTGACTCTAGATACATGTCTTCAGCTCGACCGTTCTGGGATTCATCATCTTTGGCAAGTTTAATGGGGCTCCCTTGTATCTCATTGTCCATGTTTTCATGTAGTCAACAATAGTATGCACGCTTGATAAGATACATGATCTCCTAGCACATCGTTGTTGCCAACCGTTAAGATGGACAACTTCCTTATGCATGATGCCAAACCTGGAATACAATTCCTGTATGACTGTGTCAAGGGATAATACTTCACCCAGTATTGCCTTCTTCAACTCCGCTCGGGTGAATGCTGTAACCACTTCTCCTCCTTGCTTGGCCATCTGTAGCTCCTTATCCATTCACTCGTTCTCTGCTATTAGGAAGCAAACAATCGAGCTAGTGCCTTTGGCATATGCTCTGGTAGCATCAGACAATGTTGTTGGATGTTTGCACACATCAGACATAATCACTTGTTCCTCAAACTGCACAAGAGATGTGTGATCATCTAGAGTAGACACTCTACGAGATTACACAACTCTATGATGTGACTCATCGAATGAGATGTTGTGCATCTATCCTTCCAGATTGTCCCCGAGTATTTTAGTGCCCCCTTGGTTGCTTGGGACTTGCTTCGCTTCTGGATCTGGGGAAGCTAGTGGGTTGACCTCTTGGTGGCGAGGCATGAGGTCGATGTCTTGCTCTAACTCCTATTTCTCCATGTCTGTATCCATCTGCTCAAGCTCTTGTTCAATCTCTTGAGAAAAGTACTGCTGCTACGACTGCTCACCCTGTCTACTTAGTGCCAACTGTTCTGATGGGTCGACTACCTATACGGGCACAGTTTCATATGTTTGTACTTGTTGCACCCCCTATTCTACCTACTCTTTCTACACTTCCTTCTCCTGTCTACACAGCTCCTGTTCCTTCTGGAGTTTCTCCTTCAACTCATGCAACTCCTTCTCTATTTTTCTCTTTGCCTTTGTGCGTTCCTCTTGTCGCATTGTTGCCTCTTCACCTCTATTGCCAAAACTACTTTCTGCACAAGTGGGTTGCTCGAAACTTGAAGCTTTATTCCAACTTGGTGCTATCGACAATCTTCCTATTTCCTTTGTCACACACCAGTTGATGAGCCTCAGTGTTGCAACAAGAATGCTGCAACTCCCAAGGCTACCTATTTTAAATTATCAACTCAGGGTTCATACAAACTTAAGAGGTATTGACACTATATGTGCAACATACAATGTGTCCTTCCTTTGTTGTCAGATGTAATGGAGTGCATGTACTGAAATCAAACCCTAAACTAATTGTAGAAAATGCACTGAAATGGAAACCCTAACCTATTGCAAGAAATAAAGTACAAGGAAAGAAAAATATTCTAATTGCATAAAGATCATGAACTAAATGTAAAAGTAGCCTAACTTAACCCTATTTATCACATGTGATGATTTAAACTAACTAAGCATGGAATCTAATCTATAAAGTGCTAACTGCCGTGTGCATGAATAAATACAAAATAACTTTTTCCTTTTTATCTTTTTTCTTGAAAAATGCTAATCTTGCTTGGTTCTTTCGTAGGGGAGACAAGTGTGGAGGAAAAGAAGTACAATGGTTTAGATGGATTGGAGGGAAATTAGGGGCCTAATCCTGGCTTCGAGTGATGATTTTTCTCAATTTGGGCTAAAAACAAGCCACTATAGGTTTTCCTACAGGACGTCTACAGGAAGTACTAGTTCCTACAGGATGTCTATAGGATCCCCTATTTTATAACAAAAAGAAGGCCGAAAGCTTAGGAAGTAGTCTATAAGGTGGAATGGAGCTTGGGAAAGGTGGATAATGGAATAATAAGGCATGTAGGTGGTGGACACTACCCATAACTCAAGGAAGGGCTTCAAGATGGGTAGATTTGCTTAATGGAAATGGCAAGTTTTGCTTATAAAACAAGAATTCAGATTGAGACTTTAGTGGATTTTTGTGACATGGGTGGATGAGGTGAGATGAGGTCTCCATGAAATGTAGAAGCTCCTGCAACAACACACATTATTTTTTGCATCTATCCACAAATTCATCTATACATGGGAAATATTTATTAACTAACGAAAGATTAGTAGTCTAAAATCCATAAATTCGAGAACTAGTGAGCTAGTAAATATATCAAATTCCTAACCTAATCAAGTGAAAATGAAATGGGGTGATTTTTTTTATTTAATAGAATGTTTTTCTGATCTAATGGAAGTGGAATGAACTCAATTGAAGCTCGTTAGCATGCTCTAAAAAATAGCAGAAATTTATTGTTCTTTGCTACAAAGGAGTTCCGGAAATCTAGATTTGGGAATAAGAAGACTAATCCAAGTAGCTCAATGATTACTTTGACCTTCCAAATATTTTCCAAGGATGAGATGATGCTTTTGATCTTGCAAAAGGACTTTCATCAACCATTTAACCCAATCCTACAACAAGAAATCATTAATATTAAATGTAGAAATAGAAAGAAACAAAAACAAGAGATGCATGTGAAAAAGAAGTGAAAAGAAGGAAAGAAAATGATACAAAAAGGGCTTTGAGGCTCCTGAGGTGGCCAAGACCAAGGAAAATAAGAGACCTATGGAGGAGAACAAGATTTAGAAGGTGAACATGACACCAATCTTCATTATTTTCATCAATACAATTACATCCTTGCAAGAAAATACAATGGAGCTGCAAAAATACGAGTTCTCTCCACAAGGAGACTAATAAAAATCTATCCCTAGAGGAAAATTTGACTCGGTACTTATAAAAAATGATTAGGAATAATTCGCAATGAAAAGAGGAAGCTTTCCCCACCAAAATCCCTTGATTAGTGGATCTGGTTCCCAATACTAGGAATCTGCATTAAATGGCAGGGAACGCATTCCTAGATTTTCCCAATCATTGGAGTTCCACAATCTGTGCCTCAATTCCATAATATCTTGTTTAGTTATTATTTAATATTGATCCTCCTGTAGTAGGGAGCAAGTCCCTAAATTATCTCCTCCTCCAAATCTTCATAATCTGCCCAATATTCTCATAATATTCCACAAAAATAAATAATATTAGTCACAAATATGAAATTATTCATAAACCTTCCTAATGAACATATTAAAGTTAAAAATACATTACCTAATGCAAAAAGAGAGGTTTAATATGCTGAAGGATGGTTAGATGGGCCTTAATTTATGTTTAATTTAGATGCATGGGCCTTCATTTATGTCTAGTTTAGAGGCAAATCACCGGTATGTTTACCTCTGCTGCTTCTACTGCTAGTGCTCTCCTGGATGCTGCTTCATGCTTCTTTGCTAACCATTCCATAGCGATGCTAAACAGTTCATTGGTCCTGGAGAAACTGTAACAATATCTCCATGGGTCTTCCGTTGCCTAATGACATGCCTCGTGGATTCACTGAAATTTTACTCTCGCACAATTATCTTTTACAAAACAATGCAGGTCATACGGATTGTAGCTTCGGGCATCGAAAGGATATTTCTTGATCTCCTCTGCTTTGACATATGCATGCTTGAAATTCCATATGGCATATAACCCAATCTGCAACAGAAGAGAGGGCCAAGGTGCCTTCTTCTTCCAGAGCATCCTAGCTGACAAACTTGTCGAGATGTGATATGATACCTCCTGCATGATGAGCTTATCCATGGAAAACTTCAACAAAACATGTGGAGGCTTCTACACACTGTACATCCATATGAAGGTGCCAAACGGTGGGGCATATCAATTAGCTATGTCGATCAGTGCCTCCATTGCTACCTTCCACATGCAAGGTGGATCCTGATCAAATATCATCTTGTACACCGGGGTGACAAAATGATCTGATAGCTGTGTGATAACTCCTCTGAAGATGCATTCAGAAAACATTTACAATAAGTGTTCAAAGAGGTCTCCGCCGATGTCCATGCCCACTTCATGCTCGGGAACTACTGACGGGCACATATTACATCCAAGATGTACGCAGACATGTATATTTCTGCTTGCGCACCTTTGGGCAACTGTCGAGGTCTTGTTATGTGTTTCTTCAGCTTGTGAGCCAACATGTCGGACCAGTTGCATGCTTTGCCTTCACTGGCCAATTGGTCCAACACGATCACCCAACTCTGCAAGAAGGATTCCGTGCTCTCTTGGCCATACAAGCGACATGCAAAGATGACCAAGTATTGATACACCTTCCGCAGTATCTTTTTCTTGTAAACCTAGTTTGGTGTCATCCTGAATTTGGCTAGCTCCTTCACCTAGTTCTTCAAGATATCCCTGGAGTTGGCATTGCTGCTGGGTATGTTGAAGGGTGTCTCCATGGTGATCACTAGCTTTGACATATGGTACATCTACACATAATCCTATGCCCTAAAGGTAGCAATCTCCATCTCACTAACACTGCTCAATGTCATTGTCTCGGGATCAGTGTGCAAGACGATCCAATGTATCATGTCTGTGCATGGGAACATAGGATACCTGCATGAAATATAGTACAAGCCGAACTTGTAAATGTTCACATAGACTTGGCGGTCTTCAAGGTTTTCCCCAAATGTGCCTGCAAATTCATCATTGACCTCTTGCCATTTAAGCTTGATGCCCTTGTCTACAATTAGCTTGGTGTCTTCATAGATCGAAAAACTTGTAGACACTCGCTCAACTGTTGCTCCAGTTGCGCTTCTGTTGGTGTCCTTTGATCCTCCTCTCTTAGAGGCCATTGATCCTGAACTGTTGAGAGATGGATGAACACGTGCTATATCTGGAGACATGGTGACATGCATGGCACGAAATTTGTTAGTTAAAACCAAAGAAAACTTGAGGGATGACATGCTAGATACCTAGCGATTGACTGGCAAGGATTACGCAATTTTCCCTGTGAGGCCAGGAGACTGCCTGCAGGAACTACGAAAAAGGCAATTCAGACTACTGAGAGGTTGGATGGCTGCTAGAATTGCACAATGCACAATCTAGGATGGCCTGCTGGGTGTTGGGATTGTGCAATATGCAATTTCAGCTAGCAAAGGTTGCAGGTCCAGTGACTGCACTGCACAATTTTCTAGGCTAGTAGTCACTAGCTCTTAGAATTGTGCAATGAAAGATTGGAGGACAGTCACTGGGAATAAATGGGCATTTTTTGGGAGGAAGGCAGAGCCTTCCCTATTAGGATTGTGCAATGTTATCTTGGTGAGGCAGAGTCCGGGCCAAGGTTGCCTAGACCTGCTGACAGACAACTGAAAGAAAATGTGGAGGTGAATGCATGGTGATACTGAGTATAAGCAGGAGCGAATGATCATGCATGCAAGCAATGAATCCAAGATTCAAAAAATTGAACAACATGCATGTGTGTGAAGCGAGTCACTGAATCGGCAACCGTTCGTGGAAAATAGTGTCATGCATGTGACAACAGTGAGATGCTAACGAAAATTGAAATTGTGCTAGTACAAGCTAATATGCATGCAAATGACAACAACCATTCACAGAAATCAAGCAGATGAAACTCACACAAGGAAAAACACAAAAAGAAGCAGAAATGTTGCAAAAGACAAGTTAAGTGGACTTACCCAAAAATAGCTAAGCTGAATGTGTCGAAGACTCCTGGATGTGATGTGGGATGTCAAAGCTCCAAGATTAATCTGAATAAGTGAGCTCTAAAGTGTCGAATAAATAAGTTTGAGCCTCGTGACGTGCATGCCACAAATCTAGGAAAAAATGACGCTTGGAGGAAAGCTTCTAAAACAATCTTTGCGTGTAACCTACAACTGCTAAAAATAGCTCCCTAAAATCTAGGGATGCTTTTTTCATGTTGTTTTTTCTATTTTGGGAAAAAGAAGCCCATGCATGCAAGTCAAATTTTCTTGGTCCCAGGTGGAACTAGTCAACCCAATGGCACATGCAACAACCTGCTTGCCTGAGGGAGAAATTTGCGCAACTCTAGCAGAGAGTTGGGCTGGCTGCCCAAAGAAATTGTGCAATTTCTGGGAGGAGCAGCTGACTGCTGCCCCAGATTGCACAATTTTTTGGCTTAGCATTCCTGCTAGGCTAGATTACGCAGTTTTTACTACAAAGGTTGACTAATAGGATTGCATAGTTTGAGCCCAACAGGCTGCTAATAGAGATTGCGTAATTTTTGGAGGGAAGACTAGTTCCCCTCCAAAATTGCGCAATTTCTTGAGGGAGATACTCATTGTGTAGTTGGACCAAGTCCAGAGAAATAGCCTGTGAGGGGAGTGAAACAAGCCATCATGCACAGGCTAGAAATCTGCTAGAAACCACTGAAGCTCATGTACTCGATAGTGTAAGTCATGCTATTGAGGATGGTTGGTATGGAGGCTCCAAAACAAAGCTAAGGAAAATTTTTGGAGGGTGGTTGTAGCTGCTACAACACTTGGCGACACACTGGTAGAACTCTAGCTCTCTGAATCGACCTTGTTCCTGGAAAGCAAGTCTAACACCTCCAGAAGTATTGTTTAGTTCTCTGTTCATCTTAGTTTCCACACTTGCTTGATTGTGAGATGTAGCATCTGCCGAGCTCTTGGTCGGTCGACACACATTCCAATCCAAGCCAACACAATTATTTCGATTGGGGATAAGGGGTATATTGGTGCATAAGAAGTATAGTCGTCAGGGTCTTAGTTTCATCTCTGGTGTTTCTCCGCTGCCAGCAGGCATGGAAAGTACCCCGATTGAGTTAAGGAAGAACACAAGCATAGCTCCATTACTAGCGAGCCTGATCAATACATTGACGGAGTTAGTTGCATCACCTCTCTGCACAAGAAGCCTTTCCCTTCTTTTTCCTTATTCATTTTTCATTTTTCAAAAATTTCCACTTTTCATTTTTTCATTTGATTTTCATTTTTATAACTGTGCATAACACTTATTCATTTTAGAGGTGGAAGAGGAATCCTGACTTATTGAGAGTAGAAGAGGCTGTTCCTTTAGAGAAGTAGTTTATATATACCTCTGACATGCTTGTTAAGGTTTTCCCCTCATCTTACTCTACTTGACTGAGCTGACAAGGGTTAACCCAAAAACAACTGACTAGAGTAGGTGACACTAGTTAGCACACAAGTGTTGTGTTTTCACCAAGGTTCACTTTGAACAGTACACATTTTCCATTGGCATATCATGGACTGAAGATAGAAAGTTCTTCATTCTGAGGTTGGATGATAGATAACCAAGTATTGATAGCTACACAAGTCCTCTTGTACTTTACCCAGCTTGTTTCAAATGTTGTACAACGTCTCATGCGAAACTAACCTATGAACGCAAAACAAGTAAACAAAGTGAAAGTAGAAGTAAATGGGAAAGAAAAGTAAGTAAGAAAACAAGCAAGCATACAAACAAACATGCGAGGAGATTAAGAAAACAAATGAAAAGAAAACACTACTCCTACTCCTAAGCTAACAATGCATGGGCCTGATCACGTGAAGTGATACTTCTAATTCAGCCACTGGTGCATTGGTTGACCCATGTTGGTGAAGGCATGGTTTGCGAACAATGCAACTGTGCGAACCAACAAACATGAAAGATATAAAAATGAATAAAAACACACTCCAAGTTTCAACGTGTCCATAGAACATAAGTGAGTGCAAGTGCATGACATACAGTCTGTGGACTCATCATGGTGTTGTGCGACACTACATGTAGCTATGAAGCATATGCATACTCTTTACTATGACATGCAAGAAAATGAAAGAAACAAAGACAACTTCTGTCATGCACATGTGCTTTCTATGTAAGATTCCTCCAATGCATGAACGATGGGATCGTGTAGTTCAAGTGGAGGAAGTATGATATGTGTGTGAGATTTATCTTCAATACATACAGATGAGTGATAAGGAGCCTTGGGTGTTTCAACAATTTCCTGATCGAAAGTGAAACCAACCTCAGGACAGCGAGGGCCTGAGATAACGATCAGCTTGGCCTAAAGTGCCTCGACAGTCTGGGGGGTTTCGACTTCATCACAGATAGATCATCATAAACAGGTGGCTTCAAAAAATCAACTGTGATGGAATCATCATCGTGATCGAATATGGGAGTAAATAAATCATGAAAGCTAAGATAAAAAAAAAAATCAATGATTTCATCGGCATCCTCATGATCCGATGAATCAAACAGAGGGGTAGACGAGAAGCGGACAAATTCACCCTTTGTGTTTCCGGAAAAAGTAGATGAAAATCAAGTGGATTTTCAATGAATAATTTATCCTCTCTATTGTCGAATGATGGACTGACATCCTGTGTATCTTGGGAATGATAAAAAATGGGTGCATCCATAGACGAAGATACACATGCGAAATCATGGATGTCAGGTTCACCAAAGATGTTAAGAAAGAACAGAGGAGGCTCGGACAGAAGGGAGTTATCCTTTGCCGAGTGTTGATGCTAAAGCTCCCAGTCATACTCCTCATGAATGAAAGTGCATGTTGGTTGTGCAACACCAACTTCATCGATGGCTTGATCCTTGTTCACAACATGTGTAGAGTCCAGAATGGAAGAACAAAATAAAGTATCATCTTGAGGATCATCTGAGTATGAAGACGAAGGTTGAGGTAGAAAATGCATGTGACAACTCAATGGCCTCACAACCACATCTGCATGAAAATTAAGCTACATGATGTTGGGAGGATGTGACAGTTGAACAAATGTGTGTGCCCATTCTCCCACATCACTCTGTAGTGGTGGAGCTATTTGATGAGGTGACGGTGGACAGTCACTAGTGACAGTGCCTATATCCGTTTGTGATTGTGCATCTCCATCACTGAAGTATGTTGAGCAAGGCTTGGGCTCAAAATTCTTCTTGGGATGGACTGATTTGTTAAGACAGTACTCGAATCTATCCCAAAGATAAGGAAATTTCATCTGGATTTTCGAACCTTCAAACTGCAAAACACAGAAGCACTGCCAAAAATCCATAGGTGATTTGTGTAGGGCCTTCCATTATTGTAACAGTTTTTGGTTAAGAGGTTCTAGATCAAAATGATGGAAAGTAGATTCAATGAGATCATAGAACTGATCAAGTGAGTGCATGCTATCAGCCGGTAGGCTGCAGCACAACCGTAGTGGGGATTTGCGAAGTGTTTATGCAAGCAGCATACTGACCTCTTCTGCATAGAACTCATCTGCATTCTCAAGCAATGCATAGAAGTCTTTGAAGTACTCAGGCCAGGCCACTTCACCTTCACCATCATATATGAATTCAGATAAGAGATCAGAAAACTCCCTTGTGATGTTGAGAGGTTCGGCATGCGAAAAACATCGTGGAGGGGTGAGTGTGATAGAATCCATGGTAGATGTGAAAAGGTTTAGAAAAGGATGAGAGGACACATCTTGTCATCGGGCCCTCCTAGGGCTAGAAATGTTGACAGTGCTGGACCCGCCAACATGTCAGGGGATCTCCTCGGTGAAGTTCCAACTAGACCTCAGACCGTTTGGTGTAGGAGTCCCAGCAGTGGGTCATATGGTATTGCCTTGACCACTGTTTCATACAGAGGCAAGTAAGATGTCCCTATTGGTAGAAAGGGTGTGACATATGCATCAAGTCAAGGAAGGTGCATAAGCAGTGCTAAAACACAGAGGGTGAGGTGGGTGCACCCCTTGGAAACCTGTGAAAGCATGGAGTTAAGAAAGGGACACACGAGCAAAGATGCATCACAACATGGAAGGAAAGTAAGCTAGCAATCCAAAGTGATAGTTAAACCAAAAACCCATTTCAGTAAGATTCATACATACATATACAGAAAATAGCTACACATGCAAGTGTAAGAAAAAAGATACATATATCATTTAGAGTAAATAAGATATCTGAAATACAATATGACATATGCATGAAATGTGTTGGCTCTGTTATATTAAGAAGTGTAAGTTCTAGTAATACAATACAACCATGACCAACCACTAGTTTTGATAGTGGAGTGTTATAGTCATTGCCGCCTGCTCATTCAAAGAGATATACTAGCTCTGCACAGTGGAGAAGCCAAGGCTCATTAGAATACTCTCCAAGATTTCTCTAAGATACTCCTATCGGAAGCTTTGCTGACCAAAAGCATTTACAAAGAGTTATGAGGGACTATATATAGAAAAGGGTGGGGTGGCCCTTGCCATTCCCCTTTGTAACAGTTCATATACTCTCATGACTCTTCATCTACTCTATGATTGTTGCATCGAACTATCAACAATTGAACTTCCACTTGACAAGACATTACATACACTTTGCACATGTACCCATGTGAGACAAAATAGGCTTGAGCAATCCATGCAAGACATCACTATGACTCAGACAACTGTGGGAAGACCAACTCTTCGACATCGTCATGGTGGTTGATAGTAGCGAACTATTGCCAATCTCAGTAGTCCGCGATGGTTTCTGTGTACTCTAAGGTGACATCTTTTTGGATACGAACTCTTGCCTCCATAGCAGCTGGGTATTACTTGAACTCCTCTGTCTAACTCATCTAATAACATGTGCATCATTGTCTTGAGTGTGGTTGGACCAACAACATACTGATGCATGGTGTCTACACTAATCCCCAAGTCTAGGTTGGTGGCTATGTGCATCAACTCGTCAAAGTACGAGTCAAGCTCCAGTCCGACCTATGCCTTTGTCTTTTCCTGGGTGAGTGTTCCAATAGATGGGATCATGTGTGCACAAACAAAAACATCCATACTCCTAAATATCCGTGCATGGGAAGCTTGTATACTAGTGATGAGCTGTGAGAGGTCCTCATAGTTCCAGATCCGACTCTAGATACGTGCCTTCCACTCAACCACTCTAGGCTTCATGATCATGGGCAAGTGTAATGGGGCTCCCTTGTATCTCATTGTCCACGTTTTCATGTAGTCAACAATAATATGCACATTCGACAAGATACATGCTCTCCTAACACATCGCTGCTACCAATCATTGAGATGGACAACTGCCTTATGCATGGTGCTAAACTTGGAATACAATGCCTGCATGATTGTGTCAAGGGACAATTCTTCATCTAGTATTTCCTTATTCAACTCTGCTTAGGTGGATGTTGTAACTAGTTCTCCTTCTTTCTTGGCCGTTTGTAACTCCTTAGCCATTCGCTCGTTCTCTACTATCAGGAAGTGAACAGTCGATCTAGTTGCTTCGACATATGCTCTAGTAGCATTGGTCAATGCTGCTGGATGTTTGCCCACGTCGGACACAATCACTTGTTCCTCAAACAGCATAGGAAATGTGTGATAATCCAAAGTAGACACTCTGTGAGATTTCACAACTCTATGCTGTGACTCGTCGAATGAGATGTTGTGCATATCTCCTTTCAGATTATCCCCAAGGATTTCAGTGCCCCATTGGTTATTGGGGACTTGCTCCGCTTCTGGATCTAGTGAAGCTAGTGGGTTGACCTCTTGGTGGTGAGGCATGAGGTCGATGTATTTCTCTAACTCCTGTTGCTCCATGTCTGTATCCCTCTGCTCAAGTTATTGTTGAATCTTTTGAGCAAAGTCCTGCTCCTGTAACTACTCACCCTGTCTGCTTGGTTCCAGTTGTTCGAATGATTCAACTACCTATATGGGTGCAGTTTCATCTATCTGTACATGTTACACCCCCTGTTGTACATGTTCTTTATATGCTTCCTTCTACTATTTGTGCAGCTCTTGTTCCTTCCATAGTTGCCCCTTCAACTCATGTAACTCATTCTCGGTTTCCTCCATTCCACGGTTTTCTCTCTACCTTTGTGAATTCCTCTTGTCGCGTTGTTGCCTCTTTGCCTCTATTTCCAAAGTTTCTTTTTGCACAATTGTGTCTTCTTGGAAATTGAAGCTTTGTTCCTCCTTGGTGTTGTCGACAATCTTCCTCTTTCCTTTTTCGTGCATCCTGTGAGCTAACATGTTAGACCAGTTGCATGCTTTGCCTTCACTGGCCAGTTGGTCCAATGCAATAACCCAAATCTGCATGAAGGTTTCTGTGCTCTCCTGGCCATACAAGTGACATGCAAAGATGACCAAGTATTGATATGCCTTTCGCAAATATCTTTATCTTGTAAACCTGGTTGCATGTCATCTTGAATTTGGTCGGCTCCTTCACCCAGTTCTTTAAGATATCCCTAGAGTTGGCATTGCTGCTAGGTATGCTGAAGGGTGTCTCCATGGTGATCACTAGCTTCAACATATGGTAAACCTGCTCATAATCCTATGCCTTGAAGGTAGAAATCTCCATCTCACTAATAATGTTTAATGTCATCGTCTCGGAATCAGTGTGCGAGATGATCCAATGTATCATTTTTGCGCATGGGAACATAGGATACCTGCATGCAATTCGGTACAAGCCGGACTTGTGAATGTTCACATAGACTTGGCAGTCTTCGAGGTCTTCCCTAAATGTTCCTGCAAATGCATCATTGACATCTTGCCATTTCATCTTGATGTCCTTGTCTACAATCAACTTGGTGTCTTCATAGATCGACAAACTTGTAAACACTTGCTCAACTACTGCTCCAGTTGCACTTCTGTCAATGTCCTTTGATCCTGTGCTTTTAGAGGCCATTGATCCTGAACTACTGAGAGACAGAAAAACACTTGCTAGATCTGGACTCATGGTGACATGCATTGCAAGAAATATGTTAGTTAAAACCAAAGAAAACTTGAGGGATGACATGCTACATACCTTGGGATTGACTGGCAAGGATTGCATAATTTTCCCTCGGAGGCCAAGAGACTGCCTGGCGGAACTATGTAAAATGTAGTCTAGACTACTAGGAGGCTGGTTGGATGCTATAATTGTGTAATGCGCAATCTAGACTAGCCTGCCTTGTGTTGGGATTACACAATGTGCAATTTCAGCTGAAAAGGGTTGTAGTCCCAGTGATTGCACTGCACAATTTTCTATGCCAACAGTCACTGCCTTTCAGAATTGTGCAATGCAAGACTAGAGGACATTCACTAGGAAAAAATGTTTACCTTCTGGGAGGAAGGAAGAGCCTTCCCTCTTAGGATTGCGCAATGTTGTCTTGGTGAGGCGGAGGTTGAGCTAAGGTTTCGCAAACCCGCCAATGGGTGATTGAAAGAAAATGTGGAAGACAATGCGTGGAGACATTGAGTGTAAGAAGGAGTGAATGATCATCCATGCAAACAGTGAATGAAAGATTCTGAAAATGGAACAACATGCGAAAATGGAACAACATGCATGTGTGTGAAGTGAGTCACTGAATCGACAACCGTTCATGCAAAATAGTGTCATGCATGGAACAACAGTGAGATGCTAATGAAAACTGAAATGATGCTAGTACAAGCTAATATGCATGCAAACGATGGCAAGTGTTTACAAAAATCAAGCAGAGGGCACTCACACAATCCAAAACATAAAAACCGAGAGAAATGCTGCAAAAGATTGGTTAAGCAGACTTACCTGAAAATAAGTGAGCTAGATTTGTCAAAGACTTCTGGATGTGTTGTGGGATGTTAGAGCTCCAAGATCAATGTGGAGAAGTGAGATCTGAAGCGTATGATAAATAAGTTTTAGCCTCATGATGTGCATGACACAAATCTAGGAAAAAGCGACACTTGGAGGAAAGTTTCTAAAACGATCTTTGCATGTAACCTCTAGCTGCTAAAAATAGATCCCTAAAATCTATGGATGCTTTTTCATGTTTCTTTTTGCTATTTCGGGAAAAAACAACCCATGCATGCATGTCAAGTTTTCTTGGTCTCGGGTTGAACCGGTCGACCCGATGGCACGTGCAACAGCCTGCTTTCCTGAGGGAGAAATTTGCATAGTTCTGGGAGAGACTTGGGTTGGCTTCCTAGAGGAATTGTGAAATTTCTGGGAGGAGCAGCTGACTGCTACCCAAGATTGCGCAATTTCTGGGTTGAGTAGCCCTACTGGGCTAGATTGCGTAGTTTTCACTAGGAAGGTTGACTGATAGGATTTTGTAGTTTCTGAGCCCAACAGGCTACCAGTCAGGATTACGTTGTTTCTGAGCCCAGCAGGATGCCAGTCAGGATTCCGTAATTTCTTGAGGGAAGCCTGGTTCCTCTTTTGAATTGCGCAATTTCTTAAGGGAGATGCTCAGCCTACAGTTGGACCAAGTCCGGAGAAACAACCTATGAGGGGAGTGAAACAAGCCATCCTGCACAGGTTGGCAATCTACTAGAAAACCACTGAAGCTCATGTATTTGATAGTGCAAGACATGCTGCTGAGGATGTTTGGTAGGGAGGCTCCAAAATGAAGCTAAGGAAAAATTTTGGATGGTGGTTGTAGCCGCTACAACACAATCACAATTTTATTTTTCTTCTTTACATCAATTACATTAAATCACAATTACACATGTCATTATGAAGAATAAATCTAGTTACACTTTACAACATTCCCTCTTAACTAAGCAGGTATTCATAATAGTACTTGGTCATTCTCATTTTGAAGAATTTCTCATAAGAAGGGTAGGATTGGTAACCCATCTGTTTATCATCCTACCAACCAACATTTCCACATAGCAAGGTCTTGACTAACAACTTGATCTCTCCACAACATCTGAGCATAATGATGGTGAGATCAATGATGTATAGACACCCTCATCGTTGTCTCTCTTGGAATATACCCCACTCGGGTTCTCAGGGTGTGTTCCACCAGGACTATTCTTATCTTGGATTCCCAATCCTAAAATAATATTTGTCCCCTATGACTACTCTTCTCTTGGATTCCCTAACTCATCCCCAAAGAGTATCAGATTCCATATGTTTACCCAATCCTCCATTATTTCTTCCCAAGTGAAGACAAGAATGATGTGTCTATCTCTCCCTCTTAATTATGGAGGACATATCTATTCCAATAAAGGAATGTACCTAAGCTCCCTCTTGGCTTAGTAATTTTTCTTCCAAGTTTCTACCAAGTAAGAAACTTTTTTTCAGGTTCCCTCTTAATTAGGGACCTACAAAAACTCCTTAGGAGGAGATGATGGGACAACCAACTACCTGAAGAACTCCTCTTCACAATGTCATGAAATTCTTTTAATTATCTAGGAGTCTTCATGTTTTGGACTTCTTCATAGGGAACATACCATCCATCACTTTCGTCCATGAGTCAGTCATGTCATCATCGAAAAGTGATCCACCAGTTAATATCTAGCCTTCCTTCATGCCATGTTGCCTTCTTCATGCTATATTTTCTTAAGGATATTTCATCCTACTACATGGTAAATAGTGGTAGAAGACATCCATAGATCTTCCCTTAGTAGACCTTCATAAGCCCATCTAGATAATTGTTCAAAAAAAGAAATGAACTCTTAAATGAAAATTACCTTTGTGATGGTCTTTCATCATGACGTCTTCTAGTTTGTATCAACATCCTTCATACATATCAAAACATTTCCCAAATATATATATTGTCAAGGGACTCATTCTTTTTCAAACTCCATCAAATTATATATTCATATCTTTCATGGAGATATCCTAGTCAAATATTCTTAATCTTGGACGTTGATTTCCTTTTTCCATAGTTTCATATCCCACGCTTTCTTCCTTCCTTTTGATCCATAAACTTTTGTGGACTCCACTGAACAGTTCATCACAACAGATTTCATAATAATATATTATAATACTCAAATTTTACATTATTACAGTTTTATTTAATTTCTAGATCTGTACATGTTACTGTTGTTGTAGCTAAATCTACAAGGAGTTGTTGCTTCGTGATCTTGTGTCCAAATTAGAACACCAGAAAAAGAAATATAAGACCAATGGAACAATAGAGTGGTCCCAATCCCAAATTCTCAATCATGCATCAAGTAGTCGGATCTATTTTATAAATAAAAGAGATCACACCTGGAATCCTCTCATGTTGGGGAAGGGTTTTGAGTTCGATGGAGATCTTGCACTCCACTAGAGAAATTCAACACATCCGCACCATATCTCTATCCCTGCACACAATCACAACCAAGCAAAGACGACAGTTGATCTTCCTAAGGAGATTTTTAGATCAAAAGCAATAGAGACAAACATACAAAATTCTGAATACGAATTCATGTAAGGGAGGGAACATATGTTTCCATTAATTATGAAAGATCAATACAATGTTATACCTTCACCTCCAAGCTTCATCTCCATAATCAGGAAGAGGTTCCCCACTATTTCCAAGAAATGAGTATGAAGAGTAGTAGACCAATGGAAAAAGACCTCACAAGCTCACTCTGGCGGGAAAATAGCAACATAGGCTCACGATCAGGCTCTCAATACTAACTCTCCAAAAACTAGATGACGGTATCGAAAGCTCCAGTATAAGTAGGTAGAAGAGAGGTCTCGGGAGGATGTATTTGGACACTTAGGATAAAGAGAAGTCATAAAAACTTCCAATTGATAAGCCCTGGCTAGCTCAAATAGATGACAAATTGAATTGATCCCCTAGGGATTAAGGCACTCTAGAAGCTATCCCTGGACGCTGACACTGAAAGAGGGAAACAATTCCCTAGATGCTCTCACAAAGCAGGCCTGAGATCATCCGGGAGGCTTTGGATGCTCCCATAGGCTGTTGTGCCAGCTTTTGGGGTCAAGTTGGAGAAAAAGTAGTCTTGGATCTAGAAAAAGTTCCATTAGACTCAAGTACTAAGGGTCACTAATCCAGAGGGGTAAAAAAGGCTGATAACATATGCCCCCTAATGTATGAGGTCAAGAGAGAAGCTGATGGCTGAAATACATTATAATAAAACTTAGAGGTCAAAATGGGAGTAAGGAAATAAAGGCAGGGATGTGGATCAAAAAACTTTGGAGCTGAAGTCTCATATGTGCTGATAACATCCCTGAGGTGGGCATACCCATGCTCAGTCATAGGAAGATATAGAACATGGCCACCATAAAATACACTGTGGATCCATGACATGAAATGCTAGAATGTGGCCAAAAAGACATACATAGTCGATTCATGTGTCTCAACAGATAGAGCATAACCAATAACAAATACAATCATGGATCTATGTCACAATATACATCAGTAGGACTATGGACACATGACAGATGGAGAAGTGTCTCAAGGTAGTCCTCAAAGTACATGAACAATACGTAACTCCAATGTAGCTTGGGAAGGATACCATATAAGAGTGAGATGTCCCTAACTGAAGGTCTTCAACATAACCTCGATGGTACGAATCTACACCATACGAATAGATGAGCTAATTTTGAGCATGGAAAAAACCACTTGATTACCAACCAATGAGCGAAACTAGTAACAGATGCAAGGGAATCCACTAATGAGGAAAATGGACCCCTAAGGTACATAGTATAGTCCAATAAGTGTGAATAGATGAGTTGATGTCAAACACTAGTGAATTCAACCAATCAAGAGCCAATGATGTAAACCCATTGTCAATTGTGAGGAAGCCTACCACTAAGGTCTGCAAGCTCCAACGTACTACCGGTTCTTAGATCAAGCTCCTGGATAATGAGTTGAATCTGACAGGAGAATATTCACCGAAGGAGGGCCTTGATGTATCCCCCATCAATCGACACAGAACAAACCAAGATGATGTGATGTATGGATGAAGTCATGAAGCGATGAAGTACAAATAACATAGGGGTGGTTGACTCAAAAAGGTCAAGACAGTATTGCAGATGGTCGACACAGGCTGACACTTACCTTGAACACATAACATTATGACACAAGGGTGACTTGGAAACATGATTAATGAGCACCATGTGATATCATGAAACGATGCAAGAGGCATCGAATCACACTTCATATGACTGGAAGAGTAACCAACTGGAGGAGTAAAGAGACTCATATGGATGGTAAGGATCTTAGGCATGCTAAAACCCAACTATGAGATAATGAAACAGATAGGTGCCATGTTCAAGGGTGACGAAACTGACACTTCCATTTTGATGACTAATGGAAAAAGATGTTCCCACCCTTCTCTTTTTATAAGTTCCCCTTTTGTAAAGTTGTCCCCCAAGCCCAAAAAAGAGATAAAAGTATACAAGGGAGAACCTCCTAGCCACAGTAGACTAGGGTATTCCTTTTTCACAACTAGTCTTATCCTAGTCCGGAAAAGGGTTAAACTTATAATAGGTATATGACACTTCATATACTTTAACGAGCATGTAGTATACAAGTTCACTTGATAATTTTTTCTAAAGTAAGGATTCCGAAAAGAGCTTAAAGAAAACTCCTCTTGGAGGAACGAGTGGTATAGAGGGTAGCATTGGTTCCAATAGTGTTGGAACTACTCATGACATAAAGAGGATAAGAGGTTGACTAATAGGACCACTCACTACAGTGGTTCCTCCAAGAAACGGTAAACACCAAGTGAAAAGGGATGGTAAGCCAAGAAGATGATGAGGATGGAGAAGAGAACCTAAGGCTCAAACTGAAAAAATAAGCTGATAAAAAGTGGAAATCATAAGGGATAAAGGTGGTGGAATAGTCCTGGGGTAAAGCCAGAAATGAGATGAAGAAGAGGACATGTGGCTAATATTCTAGGTGATGGTGGGTCAGAATGAGGAATTCCAACATGAAAAAGAATGACTGCATGGACACCAAGATGGAAACATGGTGCTAGCTAGGGTATCCATGATCAAGTAAGCTCTACTGCCAAGTAATGGCATGCATAAAGGAAATTGGCTAAAGTCACAACTTGACGGAGTCAGCCCTAAGGTGTAAAAAATGTTATTTACGCTCAAAATACAATATCAGCAGGAATGATCGACCCCTATATGCCAGTAAAAGGTATCATACTTCAGGGCCGCAATTATAATTGGCACCTTCCAAGAATAGACTCAAAAGTTGACTCCCAAACCTCCTACAAAAACACACTGGGAAAAAGCATTATAAAGTCTAAAAACCCTCCAAGCACCAAGAATTAAAAAATGAATATGCCGAAAGATGCCAAAATGATTTATAAAATAAACTTATACCTCCTTAATGGATCATTATGAACTTGAGAATATAGGAGAGAGATTCCAAGGGTTTGAGAGCAAGAGAAAGGAGGAGAAAGAGGAGCTATCTTTGACCAAGTAAGTGAAATTTATGCCTTTATCTATCCATTACACACTACTTTACACGACCATGGTCGAGTTTGGTGTTTGAGTTGAGTTTTAATGGGGAAAATCTCTCAGACGCAGTCATGTAAGGAGGGTTTTGTTTTCTGAAAGAGCCTGGATGCTCTCATGCTATGGGCATGACAGCGTCTGGAGCATCTCGGATGCTCCAATTCTATGGGCATGACAACATCTGGGCACAAAATCTCCCTATTGCAAGGTAGCGTCTAGGGTAAAAATAGGAAATTTTTGAAGGAAATTTCCTCCAAGTAGACTCTTTGTATTTTATTGTGTTTTTCCATAATGGATGTGACTGATAAATTATGGTTGTATGCAGGGGTAAACAAGACAGAGTGGAGAGAAAGACAACATTCTCAAAATGAGATTGAAGCCATGGGTCATGGGAAAAATATTAATGGCCTAAGAGACTGTGTATTTCTCAAGTTCTTCAGGGTCCCAAGTATGACAAACCAAACCTTCTTATTGGAAGACATTGTACGTTGGTGGGATGTAGCCACTCAACAATTTATAATGGGTCAAGAGAATTTTACCATATAAGTTTTAGACATATATTTCCTTACCGATTTATCAAGGTGGGGGGCTCCAGTAGTGTTGTCTAGGGTTCAAAGTACTAGCGAGGAAACCATTACAAGCATGAGGCATGCCCATTGTAATCCAGGTGGTGGAGAAGACAAGGGTAAAATATTCATAGAAGATATTAGATATATGACACTACACACACTAGCATACATTGTGACTCGAGTAGTAGGGACGCAATCACCCCACATAGTGACAATACCACACTTAGAGCTCTATATCAGATTCCTAGAGCCCACCTTTTTTAATTAGTGTTAAGTGATGTTGGCTAATGTCATGGCTTAGTTGACAAAGTTGAAGAGGGGGAAATCCCTAATGTGTAGCTATGGGAGTCTATTAGTGAGATTTTTCTTTGAGAAGATTTCGGTAATGATACCTATGACATTGGATTATGTTGTCTACTGACCGCCCAAAGAACCCTGCATGACAAGATGGTGTTCGATTTTACCATGAGATGAGGGTGTTCATACAAGCAATTGGTTCCCAGACACCTACTGGAACTGGTTGAGGAAGAAAAATTTCCAGTGGATGACTATCCATATGATGGGGTAGACTTCGAGGGAAACCCAAACATAGTCTTTCCCCTTAGCGAAGACTTTGACGAGAGAGGTAAAAATGTTTTGAATTTCCATGTTTTTTTTATTTTTATGGATTTTCGGAATATTTGATTTTTTTTGTATGGATACACAGTTACTAAGAAATAATGGTTGTTTTATGCATATGTGGTGCCCATAAGCCCTATAGGGTATTCTCCGCTAAGGAGACATGTACCACTTGTCCCAACCCTAGCAGTATCGATGGAGGTGGCAGAGGAAGACAATGAGTTACGGGGGTTCACATGTAATGTGGAGGGTTTGACATTAGGAGTTCCTCCAAGGAGCATAGCTGATACCTCCCGACACATGCAGAGGCACATTGTAGGGGTCACTTCATCCCACCGTTGAGGCCTTCTTCACTGCATTTTGAATGCGGTGTTATGTTATCATGAGCACCGATGAGTGGGGGTGGTAGCACACAATTGTGCACTTTTGATATGTATACATATGTATGACAGATAGGGCCTTAGTTGCCCAATTTTTTAACTATGTACCCAAACATTTTTATAATAAAATAATGACTTCTATGTGTTTCATGGGGTTGGAGTCAACAATGACCATATCCTTTCACAGTAAAATGTAATGCCTCAAGCATTGCACAACAATGATGGCTACGAGAGCCAAATTCTCAACATGGAAATAGAAAAGCTCAGGACCAATGAGGCATTTTCTAAGGTAAAAAATATAATGTTCATTGCACATACCATCTTCATGGATGAGAACCATTCCTAAAGAAGACTACAAGGTGACGAGATATAATAGGAAATCGCAGTTGAAATCAGGAGATTTTAGGAAAGATGCAGGCAACAAATCCTATTTAAGATTGTCAAATGAACGTTGGGCTTGGTCATGCCAAATGAAAGGCACTTCTTTCTTCAAAAAGTGCATGAAGCCTTGGGGTGATTTGACCATAATTGGAAATGAAATGTCATAAAAAATTGGCTTTTCCCTGAAGCTTTTGGAGTTGGCAAACACTATGAGGAGTAGATAGATTAAGGATTGCCTTGACCTTTGAGGGATCAACATGGATCCTGTCTTGTGAAACGATGAAGCCTAAAAAATGTCTGGATCAGACGAAAAAAACAAATTTGTGTGGATTGAGCCAGATTTTTTAAAAATGACATCGAAGAAATACTTCTTGAAGGTGAGAAGGATGGCCCCCACGAAGAAAAGAATGAGCGGTAAGTTCATCGAGATACACTTCAACGATGTGTTTTATGTCATGAAACACATATAACATGGCCTGTTGGAAATTGGCACCAACACTTTTGAGACCAAAAGGTAGTTTACAATAGGAAAATGTATCCTAAGGACAGATAAAAGCAGACTGGTGCTAGTCTTCAGGTTTAATTTCCATCTGGTTATAGCTAAAGAAGCCAAACATAAAGGAAAAGATAGTGTTACCCGCACACACATCAAGAATCTGTTCAATGAAATGTGTAGGATAATTGTCCTTAGGGCAGGCCAGATTCAGGTCACAGTAATCAACACAAACTCAAATCATTCCATGTTTTTTATCAATGGGAATGGGGTTAGAGACCTATTCCGTCAAAGGTACAAGACAGATAAAGCCAGTATAAACAAGTTTTTGAACTTTAGCTTTGATAGTTTTTGCTTTACGTGGTTTAACCAACTAGAGACTTTGTTGAACAAGTTTAGCTGTAGGACAAGTCTTAATTTTCTGTTGGAAAACCCATGGATCAATTCCAGGCATTTCAACATAAGACCATGGGAAAACATCGCAGAATTATTTGAAAAGGCCAGTGTAAGTATCAATTTTTGAAGGAGTACAGTCAACCCCAATCAAGATATTTTCCATGACACTTGGTTTCATGGAAATATTAATAGGAATAGTTGAGGAAATATTGGCCAAATTCCCTTAAGAAAAAATGGGAAAATCCACTAAAAATTCAGGGAAATATTGGCATTGCCAGTAAAAGAGAGGATTTGATGGGATCCATCCAAATCCTCTATGTGGGGGAGAAAACAAGAATGATTATGGAGAGCCCCCCAAGGGTGGTTGGAAACTTACATGAATTATTGAATAGCTTCATTAGACGATAATGGGATGTCGAGAAAGTCATAAGAGGAAGGACAGTCAAACCTCCAAGGAAGGAAAAAATAAATCATCAGGTGGTACTGAGATGGCATCACGAGACTCACCAGATGAGGAAACTAGCTAGATGGCTTGATAAGAAAGCTCTGCTAGAATTAAAGGCATAGACATGCCAAAATGATCAAGCTCAAATTTAGTAGGCACCACTCAAGGATATTCAAGAAGATGGGGTCCACTGGTGCACGAAGAGATCATGTGGTAGTGGGCAGTAGGAGTAGGTGAAGGGAATTGATGAAAAACCCCCATAGGAGTTGAAATTTTAAATATTCAAGCTCCGACACTCTATAATTGATCGAGGTGATCTCCCACGAGTGGTACATAATTCCCAGTGGTGGAAATATGGACTGACAGCACAGAGAAGTCAAGTTGATCGATAGTGATAATTTTTCTTTTATGAGGAAAGCAAAGTAAATGGAAAACAAATGGGATGACTATGTTCATTGCATAAAACCAACTATGATCAAGGAGTAGGTTGTAATCTAACTTGGCGTCGACTACTTCAACATCCACATATATAGTTTTCCCACCTAACTCAATGGAAAAATTTGGAAGAACCCCCTTAGGTACAAAGTTATGTCCGTCAAAATCTTGGAGAGTTGTGTTGGACGTAGTGAGCGTTAGAGATCCAAGAGCCTTATAGAGGACATAGACATGACACACGTGGAAGAACCTTCGTTCACCAAAGTGTGATGAATATTCTGATGGAAAATGCACACAATGATTTGAAAAGAAATCTAATGGGATAAGCAAGGAGTGAATCTGTTGACATTAAAAGTGATGAGAATAGAGCCAGACAGGTCAACTCCACCAAGGGCAGACAACAAGGCTTTGCACTACTGAGGACAACTTTGCAAGACCTCTAAGGAATGCATGGCATAAGGATCACGAGAAAGATATTCAACTATACTATAATGCTGAGCAGCATAGGTAGAAGGATTGTGTGTTGTCTTCTATAGAGCACCCTTGGGAGGGTGATAAATAGGTTCCACAGGCTTATCCAAAGTGAGAGGTCTATTGGAAGGTAGTGAAGTTGATGAGTCCTTAAAGGGAGAACACAACTCAGGAAAATTGCAAGAATTGGCTTGCGTAGTCATGTTGAAATCTTCCTTGCACATGAAGATGGATGAACTATGATGAGGATGAGATGCTGACCCCTCATTTCCCCCTTGCGGAGGTCAAGGAGGTTGAGAAACCATTTGTTGCTCGGTTTTGCAAGGAACGGGTGACTCAAAATGGTAGGCTGTTGAGTATACTGTGGTGAAAGAAACCTATGGACTTCATCCATTCGAGGGTGTTCGTGAGTAAGGTGGTCACCTTGACAAATTTTACAGGGGAACTTGACTTTACGAGAGTGTTCACTAGTGCCCCCTCCTTGACTCTGAGGGTTTGGTTGGGACTCCTGAAAATTTTGATTCCTTTTTTTTATTTCTCTTAGTATTATATTTACCAATAGACTGCTATTTTTTCTTTGGATGAGTGGACTTCACCATGAGAACATTGGTGGCTTGCTCATAAGGGGGTGCTTTAGCAGAGCCAGATGCACTTTCTAGGGCTTGAGATGTAACAATCAGTTTCCCAAGTTGGATCATAGAATCAGAAACAAACCCGATCACGCCATCGACATGTGGGCTAGGAATAGGTTTGGGAGGGTCAGGAGAAGGCCTAGGGGCATTAGGAAACACTTCACAGATCGTACCCAATTGTGAATAGATTAGATCCAATGGTTGGGCAACTAAAATGGATTGTTTCTCGGTAATAGCTCGAAACATGGACACATCCTTAGAAATTTTAGGTCAAAGAGATCGAATGAACCATATACATAATATCTCATCAGGTAACTTGGTTCTCACCAACCTCTTGCGACGATGCCACTCATGTATATGGTCAAAAATTAATGTGGCATCGTCTTGCTTGAAATTATACAAGAGGTCAGTTTCAATGTCATACCAAGTGGGTAACTGGAAGTGTGTTAAAAATGTTTGAGAAAGGGATGCAAATTCACCATAGGATGCAATATCTAACTTGATGTACCACTTGATGTATGTTGGAATAAATGAAGTTTAATGGAATCATCCACCAAAGAATTGGATGAGCACCACAAATGATAAGTGGTAAAGTGTAGGGATGGATTCTCCCCAAGATTTCCTTCAAACTTGGGAATATGTTATGGTAATCTGGTGGGCATGGGTGGCCACTAGGGATCATGACATATGGGGTCATTTGTCAATTTTTCCAAATCTGGAAAATCGAGAGAAGATAAAAATGGATTTTGAACTTGACTAAATGGGTCATAGGTCGGAGAAGCTCCTGAAGAACCATGTGGTCCCCCCATATAAGGAGTGGAATGATGCACCTGCTAGTGAGAAAAGGGTTTGCCTCAGCTGTTGGCTTAGTGGGGCCTGACCCAGGTTTAGAGGTGATTTGGCCAAGCAAATCCAGATACTATTGGCCCTTTCGGCAAAAATCTGTGGAGCGCGGACTGAGGTCTCACCTGAAGTAGTATGGGAGGGTGCTAGAACCAGATTTCTGCACCCTGGGGATGTCTGATATGTTGGGATTGGTACGCAGTCCAACCTTCGTGCTCATTGTGTTGCGCACGCCAGTGGGCACCTCGTAGCTTGCAATGTCATCTTCGTGCAGTCTTATTCGCAGCGCGATCCTTGTTATTTACCCAAGTCTTTCCTAATTATGCACTGTTAGCTGATTACTTAGATTATTTTCATATATAAGTATTCTGAACCATACAAAAATTTGCTCAACTATGCACAGGAAATAAACAAGGTAAAAGTAATGCATAACAACAGAATAACGATTCAATACTAGATGCATAGAATTAGGATAAACTTCTCTTTATTAGCTTTCTGTCCTGATTACAGACTTGACTTCGCCCTGCACACTCAGCTACAGGGGTCCACGCACTCAACTGCGGACTCTACTAGGCCTCTGCACACTCAGCTGTAGAGCCTCTACCTCCTACTATGACCCAAGACACTTAGAATCTTCAATAAGCTTGAACCATTCCTTCGCTACTCTCTCTATCATCTATTATCTTTACAACTTTAGAGCCTCACTCTATTTATTCAATCCCATGGTCCACGGACCATGGGTAGGCCGACATGATTTTACATTACATTACATTACTTTAGGGCGGACAACCGTATGACTCATCCTCTACTTCGCGCTCTGCGCCCACAATTCGCGGAGTCTTACAAAACCTTTGACCAAAACTTGGGCTTTGAGCCCCAAAACATGCTGTGGGGGGGACTCCATGCCCAACAGGCTCCCAACACAATCATTGTGACTCGTCTTGAGTCACTCTGCCGGTGCGGTGATCTTGGCATGGAGCCCTTCCAACCGATCCTCTGTTGTGCAGAGGTCCGCAACGCACTGTTCTGCAGTTTATTGGATTTGCTCCACTCTTTTGGCCAAAGTCTCGTTGTCAGGGGCAAATCCCTATCTTAAGGCATGCATCACCTTCATTTGTGTGAGCTTTCCTTTGATGTATGCAGTGATGAGGAAGGTCTCATCAATCCGAGGCTTGATGCACGCTCAAGGACTGCCTCTTTTTTCTGCACGACATCCACCTATTCCTTCAACTCCTTTGCCAACTGTAGATTCGCAAGCCATTGGGTCAGGAAAACTATCTGCATCATTCTGCGCACACTGTCATACTGCACTTGAAGCTCTTGCGCCTTTGTTTCTAGGTGTTGTATGTTCGGGTCCTCCTATAATGAAGTGAGGACCACGAAGGATTCTTCCAACATAGCAGTGCAGTTCTGTACTGCCTGTCTTATTTCCTCCAGCCCTTATTGAATAGTGCCAGTGTGTTGTTCCCTAACTTCCAGGGGTGTAGAGGGCTGTGCCTTTAGTCGCAGCTCGACAATTTGAAGGTTGAGGTATAGTTGTACCCTCGTTGCTTCCTCCTTTGCCTCGCAGAGTCCACTAACTAATTTGTGGATTCACACTCCAACTGTCAGGTCTGTCATGATTTCTAGCTCTAGAACACAGTGACTTGCTTCCTCTACCATTTGCTCCAGCTGTTGATTCTGCGCAAGCACTTCATCGCACTGTAGACTAAGCTGCTTAATGTTGATTCTCTGTTCGCTGAGCATCTATACTCCACGTCCTTCCCTAGCATAGAATTCCATCCTGCAGCTGATATAATGTATCCTGTGGAAGGGTAGCCAAGTTTAGGCCAAGTCCCTTGATCCTTCCCAGTGCGGCTCTATCCTCTTCACTTTCCACTGTTAGCGCTCCTTCCTGTAGTACTATAGTTTTGGCCCTTTTTGCATGCAACAGCTGCTCCACTGTTGATGTACCTGTGGCACCGTAGGTGGCTACTGATTCTTCCTGTGGGGCCGACACCTAAAGTTCCTGAAGCTACACCTTTAGGCCCCCCAACACATTCTGTTGCTCCATCATAGCTTCCTGGAGCACTTCCCAAGTGATCTCGTGAATTGTGTCTCCAATCTCATAGAGGTCACCCTCTGTCAATGTAATTGGCTCGATGTCCAGTTTGGAAGCCTTGGCCTTCTTTCGTGGACCTGACTGCTCTGCGACGTGCAGCCATTTCAGTTGGGTGGATGTTGTGCTCATGTCTGCACCTTCTACTGTATCTAGTCTCGGTCCTATAGACACGTTTTGGCCCCCTTCCTCCTGCGTCGCGGTGGCCCCTATTACTTGTGTTGCTGCTGCTCTTTCGACGGCCTTTGCCTATTCTGTGGCTACCTTTGCTGCTTCGCGGGTGGCCCATACCTCCATGTTTGCTTGTTCGTTGTGCCTCTACTGGGCCAACTTCGAAACACACAACTTGGTTGCATCCTTCTGCTTCTGTGCCACTGTTTTATCCCTTTCTGCCAGATACGGGGTGTGCCACTTAGGAGGCCATGATTCGAGCACGAAGAAGATGGTGTCGTCAATTGCGATGAAAGGAAGTTTTGTCCAGTTCTGTGTCGGATCCTTACGCATCTTGATATACACATTGTGCATATTTTCCTTGAAGTCTACTAAGATCCGCAGACTGTTGTACACTGTGGGGGATAGGCGCGGCCTCCTGTTAATCCACATCCAGATGTTTGCCTCCATGAGCACCCAGAAGATCTTAGTTTCGCGGATCCGCATAGCATCCTTTGTAGCCCAGAGTGACATGTATTTTGTAGCCCCTAGCAAGTCCTATTCAATATGAGGGAACTGACTGTCCTTAGGCAGTTCCCCTGTCACCAATAAAATAGACAAAAGCAACCACTCATAGTGGAAGGTCTTGCCCTGCTCTTGAGCTTCCTTATAGTTGGTTAGGAATTCTTCGCAGAGGAACTCAGCCCAATTGAATTGGACCCCCTTTGTGCATTGTTCTACCAGTGCAACCATCGACGTTGGTACCTCGTCTTCGTGACATTTCCCCATCACCTTCCCAGCCAGCAATTGGGTGGCTACATGCACCCCTTTGTCTTTAATGCTACTAATTGTGTAGCCTCTCTTCTTCTTTTCCAATTTGTACGTTTTCTTCATGGCCTCTGTGAGCGCCAAATCTCTGCTTTTTCTAGCTATCTCTGCAGGGTCCTTTCCCTTATAGGGAAGCTGGGAAATCCTATGGATAAGCTCTGCTGTGATGGGAATAGGCTCTTCCAGCCATAAGTACCCATCGTGCACCAGGAACAGCAACTGGCTGATGACAAAGATCGTGATAGGTGTGTAGTGAAAGTGTGGAATCCATAGTAGGTGGAGTAGCCCGGCCTTCTCCACACCGCGCAGCCATTTTTGCGGCTCTATCGTTGTACTGACCCATTCTTTCACTGTTTCATGAGGTTCTTAGTCTCTAAATGTGGGAACTTGTCATTGTCCGCGAGGTCATAGTCTTAAAATTTCATTATGGTCACGCAGCCCAGGGACGAGCCCTCAAACAGAATTCCATCTAAGAGGAGCAGGGTTTGGAGTGTGCTCTTAGTGGCATCCAAATCCTTGGGTACCTTAGCTTTCCCTTTTCATGGAGGAACGTACTCAGGCAGTTTTGCTGCAGCGAACACCGACTAGATGTCTTCTTCCATTTCTTCATCCACCTCTATCTCATCTACGAGAGCCTGGAGGTCCTCCTCATCATCATCTGTCTCAATGTTGACAACCTTGCCCTTGTCTTCCATGGAAAGTTTACCAAACTGTGGATTTCGCAGGGACATGCGGACTGGTCCTGCTGCCTGTTTATCCTTATTGGGCCTTGGCGTCTGAGGTGATTTCATAATTTTCAGTGCATCCCCCACCTGCACCGTAGGGCTCTACATGGCTTCCTCGATGGTATTCTCTACAAAACCGACACCTCTCCTAGTAGTTGTCATCTTGTTCGAACTGTCTGTGGTTGTTCATGAACTTGGGGGTTCAAATACCGCTTGGTGCTCAACACTCTGTGCTCTTCGTAATAGCTCAAATATGAAACAAACAATTGTTGTCTCATGGCTAGCCTTGGGATTTTTATAGCATCTTTTGAATTTGAATTTGACTGTCCCCCCCACTTCTGAGTCATTAATGCATTCGTGGTAGTAGATCGTCCCAACTCTAGCTCTTAATTCGTGTCTTGATTGCCCACCGCCCACTCCCTTTTGCCTCAAATTGGACATCTCGTCATGAACAGTGATGCCAACGGTTACTTTCTAGTTTACCCACATAGCAGCGCAGCCCCCTGTTTGTGAGCGTGACCCTTGTGATATGTTGATTCTGCGCGCAACCCCCTTATCGCGCAACTCCCACAGAGACTCTTTTATAGTCCCGTGCTCTCTTTCAACTGCCTGGAGCATTAGGACTATGCTCCCTACGGCTAGTCAAGTGGTCGCACCACCTGTGCAAGACTTCAATTCACCTTCCAGTCTAGTCCGTGGGCACTCCTCAATTACCCTCACGACATTCAATGCCATGCGTTCTACCTTATGCGGTGCGCTCCCCTGGTTACTATGGTTGGTAAGGTGCGGTCGCAGCCATGGTAGGAGAGTCATAAATTTTCAGTGACAATCTTCTAATGCACTAGTATGGCTATCCATATCTTGCATTGTCATCCTTGGTTTATCGACGAGACATGCTTGTGCGATCCCATTTTCTAGTTTTTTTATCTCAGTGTCCATCAACATGCTTTTCTTCCTCAATCGTACCTGATCTTCTTTGAGTTCATGAAGTCTAAGGTTCCCTCGCCTAATGGCTTCCTGAATCCTTATATGTTCATCCTCAAGTAGCTATGTGATTCCTTCATCCTGGTCTTCGCACACTGTCCCAACTTTGGGAGCTATTACGTGTAGATTCCTTTCTTCCAAAATTATGGTTGTGACTTGGTTCCATATCTTTGGAATCATCTATGTGCTCAGGTTTTTGCACATGGTCCTATAGGCCCATCGAACCACTGGCACACGCAGGTCCCAATCAGTTTGTCTCACCTGGTGAACCTTGTTCAGTACTCCGTGCACCCTATGGAATGCCTCATCATGGAGAATTGGTAATGTGCGTCGCCTTTCCTGCTACTGCGATTTTCTCTAACTTTCTATTCTAAGTTTGGGGTGCACTTATGCGAGTTGTACAACATATGTCTGTACCTATCAGGAAAGGTGGGCACGCAAGTTGTTCCACCCCAACTGATTGACTTTCGTTCGAAGCTGGGGTTTTCCAAAATGTGGGCGCATCATCCTTCTACATCTGCACCAGTCTCCAAAAGTTCCTTGATGTGTACCCCACCATCGTGAGGGTGTTGTGCGCAGTGCCCATTTCAGCGCATCGAATCACCGCTGTTCTGGTATTGCACTTTCGAATTTTCTTAGAAATTCATCCACCGCTGACAATCCATCATTTGTCGTCAACTCCCCTTCCTTTGTTGTTACACAATGTAATGACCTGATCATCATGTTGCAGTTCAATGTTGTTACTTCGTGCAACCAATTTTTCCATCGCTCTATTTCTTCATTTGAGTCTGAAGTGCAGGAGCTTCTGCGCTCCCACAAAATCCTTCCATCTATAGTTGGATTCACCCAATATTCTCCTTGTGAGTTATCTTCTATATATAGTTGAGATCGTCATCACTATCATCGTCATGCACTGGTTCAATGTATCGCGCTCCTTCGGCTGGGTCTAGTGGTACTACCTCACCTAGTGACTTTTTCTCAAAGGTCATTTTGTGCTTCTTCATATTTATGACTCCATTCATATCGGTAGCCCAGTCTATCCCTAGTAGTGCAGGATAGGGATTGCTATCATCAATAATCTCTATCACTTCAAAATCCACCTGCGCGCTACCGCCTTCAATATCGACTGTCACCCCTTGCAATATTCCCATGGGCAAAATCTTCTGTTGGTTCGCCATTTGCAATTGAATAGGGGACCATTGTAACATGGGTCTACCCATGTGTTCCCATGTTTTCTTTGGTAATACATTCACGTCTGAACCCAGATCCAGGATTACTTGATCCATTTCATACTCACCATTCTATGCAGTCAACCTCATTTCCCTTCCAGTGCGCAATGCATGCTTTCCAAGTTTTCAAACCACGGGCGGTTCTCTTGACCCTGCTCACCCAGTGATAAGTTCTTGTAGCCCTTTGAATGCCTTGTTGTTGTGCAACAGTTTCATGTATGTATCAAGAAAGGTAGTGAGCATTGAAGGATCCATCCCTGGTTCTAGTTGATCGTTACTACCTGAAGTGGAGGCCTCCACAAAGCTCTTCTTAGCTTCAATGAATGTCTCCTTTGTGTGTTCTATGTCAAACTCGGGTTCGTTTGTAGGAACCTTTCAAACCCATGCACTATCTCCTGGCTTCTTCCCTTTATCATCTCCCACGGCCATACCTGTTATCGGGAAATCTAGTGTCTATGCAGAGCTGCTAGTCCCACTAAGATGGGTAGCTATCTTAGAAACAAATAGATTAAAGTTACTTTTGCTTTCCTTTACGAGAAGTAGATAGGAGAGGAGCAAAGAATACAAACCTCGATATTTCACTTGGTTCTTTGCTTGTTCCTTCTCCCCTTTGATAGATCTTTGCCACTCCTCCCTTGACCGCTCCGCTTTAAAGAGTACCTGTAAAGTCAAAGCAGCATAATACCTTCAAAGTGTAGAGATCTACAATTGTAAACAATATAGGACTAGATATATATTGACCACACACATGCATATATTAGCAAACATACAAGAATGTGGAGGAAAAATTGAATATCTTTATTGATATAGAGATTAGAAGAGAGGATTACAACCCATTGATCTGACCCAACGTCATCCTCCTAGCATGAAAGCCCTTCTTCACCTCATGAAAATCTTAGATCACCCAACACTATGATATTCCACCAGGAAACAACAACACTTCCTTACAAGATTACAAGATTCCAGCCTCTGGATCTCTGGGATGAGGGATCCATAATTATAGATATTGTAGGGGGTGAGTCAGCTTCTGGGATTTTGACTAGTGTCTTTCCCTCTTGTATGTCATTGATTCCACTTGGAGATTGATGTCTCTTACTCATCCTCGGGCGAATTCAGAGAGGCAAGTGTCACAGGAGAAAGTTATGGAAGATTCCATGATCATCCACCTTGCAAACTATCTCTGCCATTTGTCTACTCTCACCCATCACACCCTACAGAAGGGCTTTCCAGTATGCATCACCCTTTTTGCACTGAGCAAGTGAGATGCATCACCCCCCTGCACTGAGCAGTTTTCTGTGGAGAACTTCTGGGAGATGATGTAATTAGCTGAATTTGTTCCATTAGGGCATGAAACAACACTTTTAGGGATTCAGAAGCCCTTGGTTTATGGACATATGTGATTTGGGGTTGCAGTGCCCAAATATGTCTATAACAGTTTCCCCCTAAAGCATGAGGTCGAAAATCTTTTGATGTTAGGTGAAATGCTTTATCATAAGGATCCGAGGTTTTTTTGAACTGGAAGGAGACCTGTAATAAGATACAATACAATACATTATCTTCGTAATATTTTCATGATCTAGATGAGGCGGGCATTCCCATGCTCAGTTTTATAAATTCATTTTCATGTACATAGGACAGACAACCGTCTGCGTGGCAGAATGATGATTCTGATAGAGCCATCATCCTTTGATTCGGATGATCATCTGTGCAACAATGATGTACATTTGATGTCTTTATTTTCCTGAATATATCGTAGCCCGGATGGATGAAACTAGATCCGAGGTCTTCAAACTCATCCAATCTTTGCCCAAAGTACAAGTTGATCCATGTGAAAAATGTTCTGGAGTCGAACATGGAAAGACATCGCCTGATTACCAGCCAATGATGTAAGTTGTTAATAGGCACGAGAGGAATCACCGATAATGATGATGACCCTCAAGGTACTACAGTACAATTCGCGCGGTGTGAAAATGGGACTTGGCATCGAACACCACTCAAAATCTTTCGGTCGAAGGCCATTGATGTAAACCTGTCGCCGGAAGTGAGAAACTTGCCATTGAGGCATGCAAGCTTCAAAGCACTGAAAGGGTTGTTCCTAGGTTGACTTCTTGGATAATGAGCTGATGTCGACAAGAGGAGACCTGTCATAAGAGGGCCTTAATGAATCCCACATCTACAACACGGAATGGAGAAAATGATTTTGTGGAGGTGAAAACGATCTGATGATACAGGGTTCAGGGTTGCGGTCATGAAAGAATGAAGTATGAAGGTATTGCGGTGGGTGAGACACAAGTTGGGTTGGTGAATTCTCTAATCGACTTCTCTTGAACATATCGGCGACACTGAAATGGATTGGTAGCGATAACCCCAAAGATGGATGGTACGGTGGACCAATGGTAGTATGACCGGTGAACGGAATAACCCAACCCGACTCAGACATGGAGTGAAAGTGTCATGTTCAAGATCAACTCGCTACCAATAAAGTTTCTTCAAGTTTTCTTCCCAATTTTCCCCAGTCATTGCTGACCAATACCTCTTTATTTTTATCAAGCTTGAGGAGGATAACATATGCTTGTTCTATAATTTTCCCTTCGGGCAAACTCGTCGCTATGTTTTAACGAGTTTAATGATAAAGACAGCTTGGCCCTTTTTCAATTTTATAGAGTCTGAAAAAGGACGGAAAGGAAACTCCAGTAATACTTTTTCGTCATATAGTCCCTTAAGTCCGAAAAAGCATAAAATAATATGAAAGGGATGAATTTTCAATTTTTTTAATGAGCCAAACAAGACAAGCGCTCGATCGTTTTATGTAATAATCCCTTAGGTCTAAAAAGATTAAAATCTAGAGGAGGGATAGCACTCCCGGTAGCTTTAATGAGCTGGAGAGGCCAACTGCTCGACAACCTTTTCATATTTTACAAGTCAGGTGCAAGAGCTTAAAGGAGACTCGTTTTTGAGGAACGAGTGATATTTTCAGGTAGCTGTTGATTCCATGTAAGGTTTGGAATTTTCCTATCACGACTATGTTACAAGGATGGCTAACAGAATCACTCTTCGCAGTTGTTCCTCAAAAGGGTAAACAACCAAATGGAGGCGTATGATTGGCTAAACAGAGTGGAGGTGATGGTAAGAACATGACCAGGGCTCAAAAAGCTGATGATAATTCATTCGTAATGGTTATTTACCAGATATTGGTTCATTTTTTAATGACCTTAAACTCTGGGGGAACATTTTCTCATTGCTTATGTTTAATTTTTAACGAGCTTAAACTTCACATAAAAACTGCTTGTTCCAGTCGTATAATAAGGATGTCTCATCGATAGATTCCATTTCTGTGGAGCTTGCACCTTTCAAGGCTTTGCTTCGCTTCCTTTCACATGCAAGCTAGGAACGACCAACTACTGTCCTAGGGGTTAATTAACTACTGAGGTTAGGTAGGAAAACTTTTCCTTTACTTTGCTGGTGTCATCCTGCCCCTGCAAAGGTGAACGGTCAATCCAACCAATCACCTAACCTAAGCGGTCGAAGTCAGTAAAACTATGGGGTTAGCGTTACTCTGGCCACTTTTCACTTGTGCGCAAAAGATTTGCATGCCCCTAGGTATAGCGAAGTAGAGTTTCCAAGTTACTCTTCAATTTGCAGACAGAACATTTGCTCTGTCGGGAAAATCATACCTTCTGACGGAGGCATCTTATTCTGGTCTAATCCCATTTTCCTAAATGGATGGGTGTATTAGACTAGTCATATATCCTCCACAGAAACCTACGCTATACCTGAAGTTTTCCTGTCAAGGCAAACCAGGGTGCATGCCCCCTGGGTTTCAGTCATGGCCACTGAATTACTCACATTCTTCAGGTGGATGGACTGGAGATTGATGAGATATTCCTTGCATGAAAAGACCAGTTAGGGATGGTACTTGAATATTAGCTATGTGTGAGCCGGGGAATGAAAGCTGGTCTACGAGCTAGACCACTCAGCCTTCATGCGGAAAACACATTACTCGTACAGTGAGGAGACAATGGCTCCCATGCTATAAATATAGTCACGCCCAAGGAGTAGATTATAATCTAAAGGTCCTTGGACTACCATTATGTTCAGATACACGGTTTTCCCTCTCAAAGTTATAGGCAAACTCGGAAGGATCCCTAACGGTCGACTGGTTCCTTTATCGAAGCTTGTTAGATTTCACATCTTAGGCAAAAGCGATGGTGAACCAAGAACTTTCCAAGCAGTTGAGGAAAGGATACTCACAAAAGCCCCTTCATCTATGATATTACCGACCATGACCATTCTGTAAGCTTGTACAATGATTTGGAATGGTACATTAGATGGTAAATGGGGTTTGCCTAGTAGATTCCAATCGAAGGAAACGACTAGGTTGCTCGGAGGTGGGACGGAATAAATGGCCAGATATGACCCTGACAAACTTCCTTCCTGTGGAAAAGGAACGGGTAGATTTCCCCCATGTTCATCGGAGTCTGTATTTACGAAAAGAATTTGAACAGTTACATTCTCATTCTCTTCGGTGACTGTATCATTCGAAGATGGACCTTTTGAAGACAGGACCGGGTCAACTGCTGCCTCAACCTTTTGACTTTCATTTGGTGTGGATTCAGAGGGTTTATCTTCAATGATAGATGCTTCGACTAACCACAAATTCGTGTCAGTCATATTTTCAACGAGCGATGGACTCGGCAAGAGTTTCTTATACCCAGGAGGAAGCCATGGTGGTGAAGCAGGACGGTCATCCAAGACTCTTTTAGCTTCATCCTAGAAGGGACAATGGTGGATGACATGGTTGCTTTCACACAGTTTGCAAGGAAGTTTACAATTTCCTTTCTATCTAGAGACTTCGTCTTCACTAGTTGACAGTGTACTCTCAACATGATCGTTAGATGTTGATGACACCAGATTGTGCAAATGAGGAGACCAGTCCCTTAAGATCCGAGGGACAGTTGCCCCTTTTTGCCTTTGGATCCTTCTTTTTCTTCTCTTTCTCCTTCCCTTTCTTCTTCTTTTCAGTTACTTGGTTTTTAGCTTTATCAGCTTTACCAAGTGAAGAGAAACGAGGGGAGGGAGAAACAAGCACAGTAGAAGGTTGGGGGGTAACTCTAGTATCATCTAGTTGTTGACTTGATTGCTCAGGAACCGCGGCGGTTTGAATGACAGAGGTCGAGAAGAGCCATATGGGCAAGCTGATTGTCAGACTTGGGAGGGACAATGTGACCATATGAGGTGCACCAACATCTCCCCAAGAGGAGAAAGGACTAGGATTTCCCCCAAAGGGGAAATCCTTGGTTGGTGGACTCCATTTTTCTCAACCTAAGACCAACGAGGGAACAGTGACATTATTCCAATTAAAATAAATTTTAGACGCTTTGACACAACTTGTTTTTTCAATTTTTAAGAGTCGAGCAAAAGCAAAAGATGACTCTAGTCGCCTTCGATTTTTAATGAGCCTGAAGTGACAAGTGCTCAGATGGACCTTTTCCTTTAAGGAGTCTGAAAACGAACGAAAGGGACTACTCTGGAAATCTAGATAGAGGGATTACCAAACCAATTGCAAAACAACAGAATACTTTTTACGGTATGGAAGTCAATCTTCTCGAATGCTATGTTCAGTGCATTGCGATCGATAGGGTGGCAGACACGGCTTCTTAAGGATAAATTATATAGCCTATTGTGGTCTCCCAATATATACTTGACGGTACGTGGGAGCACAAGTCTGTACTGGCACTTGTCGTCTCAAAGAGGAGGAATCACCCAACCAACAATGAAAGTGATAGTTACTAGGCTTTACGATGCCGGAATATGTCTGTATCCTAGACTTCTAAATGTTGTGCATTAGGTTCCAAAGCGTTTTTATTTTCATTGAATTTATTTTACAGTTGATATTTCTTAAGAAGTGTGCCTTTCAGGTTCACCGCGTGATGTAGATATACAATTCCTAAAATGCAATCTAAGACGATAAAAAATCATTTAATCTTCTTTTTGCAATGAAAATCCTAGCTACTAAGGAAAGAGGAATGAAATTCTTTCAACATAGAGCAGAGAGCACACACTAGATGCACTGTCCTAAATCAAGCCAACAAGCAGTCTAAATGCAAATGCACATGCATGTATTTGTTTTCACTTTCTTAATGTGTGAATGACAAAAAGAATGCTAAGTAAAAATTTGAATCATTTCAAGAGACAATACTAACGATTTTTTTTTCAAAAAACGAAAGGAAGATAATGACGACACTCTGCGATTTTGAATTGAAAACTACTTTCGACACTTGAAAAACTATTAATTCAAATCAAATACAAGAGTAACAGTGTAATCGACCATCAAGAACAATAGGATTCTTTTCTTTGACTGAAAATGACAGTTGCGACACTTTCAAATCAAAAGACGACAGCTTGATTACGCTACTTCTTTGTAAAAGAGGACTGTAAATGGCAAACAATACATAAAAACATTTACAGTTCTTTGTACTATGGAGGCTAAATCATGAAAAGGAAGGGAGTTTCTACAATGGTTTACTGATCACAGACAGCAAAACTCCTGAATAAAGCTGAAGAGAGTGAACAAAAACCAAAATCTGGAAGCAGAAGAGGTCTTATCTGATCATTGCACCTGTAACACAGGGAAAGTGCAATGCATCTCACTTACTGCACACGAGAGGTGCGATGCATCCAGATTCGCAAGAGGAGAAGGTGCGATGGTCCAGGGACGAGACTTCAACTGGGTTCTTGGTCACAGTTTGCAGCTCAGTTTAGGGATTTAAGCTGAGCAAATGATAGTCAGTAAATGTAAGTCATAGGGGCTGATATAATGAGGCTACTCAAGCCACCACCAGGGCAATTAGGATTTTTGCAAATCAATTGTTTAGTTTATAAACAAAACCCAGAGATAGGCTGAAGCAACATTGATCTACTCTGCACTTGCATAGAAAATGCAGTTCGAAGGCTAGCCGGCTTGACTTCAGGCTCTGTTTGTAAGTTTATAAAGCAAAAAAATATAGAAAAGAAAAAAAACTACTCGATCCCCAGCAGAGTCGCTATTTTGTTATCAGGAAATCTAGTGTCTATGCAGAGCTGCTAGTCCCACTAAGATGGGTAGCTATCTTAGAAGTAAACGGATTAAAGTTACTTTCGCTTTCCTTTACAAGAAGTAGATAGGAGAGGAGCAAAGAATACCAACCTCGATCTTTCGCTTGGTTCTCTGCTTGTTCCTTCTCCCCTTTGATAGATCTTTACCACTCCTCCCTTGACCGCTCCACTTCAAAGAGTACCTGTAAAGTCAAAGCAGCATAATACCTTCAAAGTGCAGAGACTTACAATCGTAAACAATATAGGACCAGATATATATTGACCACACACATGCATATATTAGCAAACATACAAGAATGTGGAGGAAAACTTGAAATAGCTTTATTGTGTATAAGATTAGAAGAGGTGTTTTACAACCCATCGATCTGACGCGCGTCATCCTTCCCAGCGGAAAGCCCTTCTTCACCTCATGAAAAGCTTAGATACCCAACACATGATATTCCACCAGGAAACCCACATCCACTATCTTATAGATTTAAGATTCCAGCCTCTGGATCTCTGGGATGAGGGATCCATATATAGATGATTGCAAGGGGGTGAGTTAGCTTCTAGGATTTTGATTAGTGTCTTCTCTCTGATATTCCTTGATTCCACTTGGAGATTAATGATCTCTTACTCATCCCTGGGTGAATTCAGAGAGGCAAGTGTCACAGGAGAATTTTCTGGAAGATTCCGTGATCATCCACCTTGGAAACTGTCTCTACCGTTTGTTTACTCTCGCCCATCGCACCCTACAGAAGGGCTTTTCAGTATGCATCGCACTTTTTGCACTAAGCAGGTGAGATGCATCGCACCCTCTGCACTGAGCAATCTGTATGGTCCAGTTTTGACCAGTTCTGAGCAGTTTTCTGTGGAGAACTTCTGGGAGATGATGTAATCGGCTGACCTTGTTCCTTTAGGGCATGAAACAACACTCTTAGGGACTAAGAAGCCCTTGGTTTATGGACATATGTGATTTGGGGTTGCAGTGCCCAAATATGTCTATAATAATACCACTCTTGAGCATCATGTTTACATTCGGGTCTTCTTCGCATGGCTCAGACCTCATCATTTTTATATTCTGAGTCGGAGGGGGCTGGAGTACCCCCTCTTCACACATCTTCACTATCAATGAAGGAAAATCTTCTGCCTCATGATCAAACTGATTATAGTACCAACATGATATCCTAGTTTGGTTCGTACAATCGTGGGCATAATGCCTTGGCCTAGCAGCAATTGTAACAAATTATATGTCTGTGACCCCTTCTTGGCCCCATTCCACCTCGACCCCGACTGCTCCCCTGAAACCTAGTGTGCGTGATCCCTGAATTTGGGTTGAGGGCTCGTGTTTCATCCTGTACCCTGTAGGCTGAAGTCTGATGCATCATTAGTTCATAGATTCGGCAGGTGTGCTCATCATGGCCTACCGACCTGCAGAAATTACAAAATAATTTCTGGGACATCTTCGAATACTTTTGCAACAGATGACAATTATCCGTGGTATGTTTTCCTCCTATCTGGTAAATCACGCACCATAATGTAGATGCCGCACTCGACCCTGCCTATGCCTCTGGTCTTAACGTCATTGGCCCTCCTCCTGCCATGTAGTTTGTGAAGACTGGATAGTGATCTTTGTCGTGGCCCTGGCCTTTGTATTTTATGCACCATACTTCCTCGTGCACCTCTGGCCGAGTTGTCCTGTCCTGTTTCAAACTTTGCATCTCTAGGCACAGCTTCTATAGTTACACATGGATTTGTTGGACTCCCAACCCAGGGTCTTGTATATGGGTCTCATGCAACCTCATTGCCATCTCCAACACTTCAGCCTGGGTGGAAAGTTTTTGCTGTGACAGTTTCGTCCTTAAGTGCGGCATAAGTGAGGCCAAAAACCATCCGCGATGTTGTGCATCTGTTAACGTCATATTGGCTTTGCGGATCATACTCTTTAGCCTTTGGTCTAGATCCCAGGGTGTCTCACCTGGAGCATCGCAATCTCCTTAAACCCGATGATTGATTGTGTCTCTTATTTTGGCCTGCTAAATTCCCTGTTCAACGTGGTCTGGATCTCTACAATTCCTATGTTCAGGTGGTCATTAGAATTCTTGATATACCATGTTAATGCGTGATCCTGCAGCGTGCTCACTAGCGTAGCCTTTTTAATATTATCATCCACGACACCCTGTGCTTCCCATACTATTCTTACCACGAACCAGAATTGGTCCAGATCTTCATTTCCTACTCCTTTGAACACCGTCAGTTTGATCACGCTCTCCATACTGAACTGTGGAGGTGGTGGAGGGGGAGTGGCTGGAGATGGAGGTGAGGGGGGTGAAGCAGGTGGTGGTGTGGGTGGAGGTGGTAAACGCAGAATTCGCTGCCTTATCAAACTGACCGCGCTTCTCGGGGAAACCTTCACGAGCTCGTCCTTGCTCTCCTGTGAGGATGAAATTAAAGGACTATTTTCTAATTGTTCACTACTTCCGCTTTTGTAGATCTTTCTACTTCGGGTAGTCCCAAACATTAATTTATTCGCATAACTCTCTTTTCACACAACAACATCTTAATCCAAGTGCTCAAAGATTTAATATACTTACCTCGCGGTCCCTTGAGAAAACGTCGCTCTGCCTCACTATAGCTGACAGTCGTGTCTATCGGGAACTCAGTGATAAATCCTCCTATTATTTGGTTGAGCCAGTAGTCCAAAGCTCATGCTATCTTAGCTTATGAGGCTTCTAGTATGCACACTAGTTCCGGAGTCCACACTATTGGTTTGTCAAGCCTACACCTTCCCTGGCTATCTGCTAACTTCACGATCCACTCATACAACTTAGATGGAAAATATGCAAAGAAAATTTCGTGGGTTTCAGTGTATAAGTAGTGATCCAACCACTGTTCCTTAGATACTCACGGATTTCTGTTTTCCTGCGCCGTGAACTCGTGAATCTTCTAGTCCAACCACTCTTCAATTCCTTTCTTTGTAGGGTTCTAGTGGCATGACATCAGATATCCTTTATGTAGGTCCCGGTCCCGGAAATAGAACCATTTGTTGTCTTAGTGGGGGTTGACCCAAGTTCAGAGGTGATTTAGCCAAGAAAATCTCGGTACTACTGGCCCTTTCAGTAACAGTTCGTGGAGCACAGACTGAGGTCTCACTTGAAGTAGTATGGGAGGGTGCTAGAACCAAGTTTCTGCACCTTGGGGATGTCTCATATGTTGGGATTGGTACGTGGTCCAACCTTCGTGCTCACTGCATTGCACGCACCAGTGGGCACATCGCGACCTGCGATTCTGTCTTTACGCAGTCTTATTCGTAGTGCGATCCTTGTTATTTACCCAAGTCTTTCCTAATTATGCACTATTAGCTGATTACTTAGATTATTTTCATATATAAGTATTCTGAACCATACAATCATTTACTCAACTACGCGCAGGAAATAAACAGAGTAAAAGTAATGCATAACAACAAAATAACGATTCAAGACTAGATGCACAAAATTAGGATAAACTTCTCTTTATTAGCTTTCTGTCCTGATTACAGACTCGACTCCACCCTGCGCACTCAGCTGTAGACTCTACTAGGCCTCTGCGCACTCAACTACAGAGCCTCTACCTCCTACTACGACCCAAGACACTTAGACTCTTCTCTAAGCTTGAACCATTCCTTCACTACTCTCTCTATCATCTATTATCTTTACAACTTTAGAGCCTCGCTCTATTTATACACTCCCATGGTCCACGAACCATGGGTAGGCTGACATGACTTTACATTACATTACATTACTTTAGGGCGGACAACCCTATGACTCATCCTCTACTTCGCGCCCACAATTCGCAGATTCTTACAAAACCTTTAACCAAAAATTAGGCTTTGAGCCCCAAAACCTACTGTGGGGGGATTTCATGCCCAACATTAGCAGAATATTGTTTCAGGTGAGGATGACTGGTAAATGGATGTTGTCCCCTGGGATAAGTACCGATAGATGGAAAAGGACCCCCAAAAGCATGGATGTTGATGGGTTTGTACCCAGGGTTAGAAGAAGGACCACTCTTCACAGTAGGACTAACATAAGGAGGATAAGCTATGTGAGTAATGATACTAGAAGCAAGGTTTCCCCCAGGTAAACTAGCCCCTCCAGTAAAGTACTGGTAGGTGGTGCCCCTCAAAAGATTGAATTGTACTAGGCTTGTGACATACTAGAAGCAGTGTGTCCCCTAGGCTAACCAGGAACAAATAGTGATCCCTCCAGCATATTACTAGATGTAACCATGCCTAACTGAGGAACATGAATAATTGGTTGGGAAAAATACAGTGCAAATATTCCTAAACTTACCAGCTGACTAGGTTGAGGTGCCATGGTCGACATAGGAGATTGTGTGGCATGGAAACATTCGAGAAATTTGCGGGAGTCATAGAAGAAACTGTTGGAATTCCCAAAGTAGAAGTGAGAGGTGTGGATGGAGGAGTGGGTATCGCCATGCTAAGAGGTGGAAATGATGTCATGGAAGATGAGACTGTTGATGCAGTAGGTAAGGAGGTCTCAGACTCTGCCATAGGATAACTAATTGACAAAGGCATGGAAGTATAGGCTGGTGTTGAACCATTAGGGTTCAGCTGCAATACCTCAGGTCCCAATGGATCAGTCAAAGGTGGATTGGAAGGAGTAGTAGAATCATATGTGAAAGTCTAGATAGAAACTAGATTAGTACCAAAAGGACCAGGTATAGAGTCCAAGACTATGTGTTGGTCTACGTCTTGAGAATCGTCATGAACTCTTCGTGTAGGAGTAACAAGTCCATCTCGTTCAGGAGGTAAACTGTGAATTCAACTAGGGTGATAACTTATAATTTAAACACAATTATGTTAGTGCAAACACCCTAAGGCCAAAACTACAGAGTCAGATTAAGCAACACACACTAGAAACGCCGTAGAAGATAGCACATGCAAACCAAAATACAAAGAATTTGGCAGTGCTTCTTAGCCCTTTTAGTTGCGAACTCGGCACAAGTGCCCTCACAAGATGTGGAAAACCCCCTGAGAGGACTCAAAGAGTATGACTAATATCTTTCCCAAGTACAGAGAAGATGACCAAAACTTGCACTTGTGTATGAGCCCAAAGAAGATAGGCTACTATGGTCACCACCTAAAATGACATGACCTCGGGCAACAGTTGTAAGACAAATCCACACGCAAGGTCAGGACACTTAAATCCAAAATGGAGCCAATACCGAAACCCCCTTGAGAGTTACCTCCTAAGCGGTCCCCAAGTGATAATGAAACTATTTGTATGCATGTAAATTCCGCTATATCATGACACCTGAAAATAAGTGACATGGGTCATATCACCCCACCTAGCCCAAGTGTGACTCCATGCTTAACCCTTTTGTGAGGAGGGCTTCCTAGACCACACTACTACAAATGGATTTAACTCCCTACCGCAAGCTACTAAGTTGATTTTGTAATCTTGGAGCAGTTAGCTCACACTCCTATCTGCAAGTCCCTAGCCTAAGCTAGTGTTGGTGTACTACTAGTAAATAAAAGACTAGTCTAGTTAATTTGATTATTGCGTTGATTTTAGTGGCTTTTGTTTACACAAGTGGGATGTAGCGTGAAACTGAGATGGTCTGAATGACTCTTAGTTAGTCACCCTACTGCATTTATATGAAATTTTTTATTTTCACTTCGATGAATGCTAATTATAGGAGGGTAAGGGTGTTCTAACACACTAATGCCTATTGTGATGCACCTCTTCACTAAATCCTTTTAAATGCAATTTATCCCAAATTTTGTGAATTAATGACCCCAAAAAAAACCAAGAAGGCAAACCAAAATGACCGAAAGGAAACCAAAGAAACAAATTCCCACGTAAGAACATAAAGTACTCCAAAAGTGTAACAACTAGGAAAGCAAAACCCAATCAAAGAAATATACTCAAAACGAACAAATCGAAAGCCAAAAGTGAAATAAGGAAGGCAATGTCAACAAGTTAGGGTTGTAGGACAATGGCTAAAGCAAGGCCAATGTTCTACAAAGGTCACAACCAAACCCTAAAAGAAAAAATGCCTAAACGAGATCAAATGTGGGTGATACAAAACAATCAAAACACACTCAAGAGAACATTTCTAGATCACAATTGCACAACCAATTACAACACCACCAAATTTGACAAAAATTACCCAAAGAGGAGAGAAATTGCTCAACAAGAGGCAATAATAGTGAGCGAAAGCAACAAAGTCTGAGAACAAGGTGTAGATCAGGCCTAAACATTCGTTGAAAACAACTAATCAAGTCTGAAAATGAGATCTAGAGGATAAAATCAAGTCTCAACCCAAAGAATACAACAAAACTTTAAGAAAAAATTGAAGGGCTAAGAGCAACGAAAGATTTTGAATAAATTGATCAAAACAGATCAGATCGGATACACATAACAACTGATCAACAACAACAAACCATGAATCACACAGATCTCTAATAGATCAATGAAAGATGAGAGAGTCTAAGCCCAATCAAAGATGAACAATTATTCTTAATGAAAGTGACCGATATAAGGAAATCAGGCAATCAACAGTAGATCGACCAAACCTAGCAGATGAATAGGAGGCCTAAATTGAGTAGGAACAATGGTGAAATGTTTAGAAGTTATCAAGGCTTTTCTAAGGCTAATATCCTAAATGTTGGCCCAGTACGGGATCCGAGCATTTAGAGACACTCTCAGGACAAGTGCAAGACAACGTCCAAAGGCTTCCGGACACTCGGATGACTCTTTGTGAGAGTGTCAAGGGAAAAACTACAAATTCCCTAGAAACTCACACTTAGGCCAAAAAACAAGTGAAACATGCACACAATAAACCCTAAAAATAACCCCAAAAATCAGAAATGCAAGAAAAACTCAGCAAATCAAGCCTAAGAGAAATTGATCAAAATCAGAGGTAAACCAGACACAAAGCAAGTATGCTCACATTGAAAGAACCACTTTTGTTGCAACTAAATCTGAAAGGAGTTGCTGCTCCATGATCTTGTGTCCAAATTAGACCACCAAACAAAGAAAGGCAAGACCAATGCAAAAATAAGGTGGTCCCAATCGCAAATGCTCAATTATGTAGCAAGCAGTTGAATCTATGCTATTAAGAAAACAGATCACACCTAGAATCCTCACATATCAGGGAAGGGTTTTTAGTTTGATGCAGATCTTGCACTCCACTCGAGTGATCCAACACATTCGCAACAAATCTCTATCCCTACACATAATCACATCCAAACAAATACGAAAGGTGATCCTCCTCAGAAGATCCTTAGATAAAAAGCAATAGATACAACCATACAAAATGTTGAATACAAATTCATGTAAGGGAACATATGTTTCCATTAATTATGAGAGATCAATACAATGCTATACCTTTTACTCCAAGCTTGCTCTCCACAATCCGATAAAATTTCCCCACTATGTCTAAGAAATGAGTACGGAGAGTAATATACCAATTGTAAAAGACCTCAAAGCTCACTCTAGTACCAAAATAGTAGCATAGGCTCACGATCAAGCTCTCAATACTAACTCTCCAAAAACTAGTTGACCCTCTCAAATGATCTGGTATAAGTAGGCATAAGAGAGGTCTCGGGAGGATGTATCTAGATTCTCAAGACAAAGAGAAGTCATAGAAACTTCTAACTGATAAGCCCTGGCTAGCTCGAATAGATGATAAATTGAACTGATCCCCTAGGGACTAAGGCACTCTAGAATTCATCCCTAGGCATTAGCACTGAAAGAGGGAAAAAGAGTCCTTGGACGCTCCCATAAATCAGGACTGAGAGCATCTAGGAGGCTCTAGACTCTACCATAGGCCGTTGTGCCAACATCTGGGGGTCAAACTAGAGAAAAAGGAGTTCTGGGTTTGGAAAAAGGTCAATCAGACACAAATACTGAGGCTCACTAATCCAAAGGGGTAAAATAGGCTGATAAAAAGTATAATTAGTACATGCATGAGAATGGAAATTATGTAGAATAATAGAGAACAACAAAATAATCTCACACACACATAAGACATGAGATATTCTCTCTGGGAAACCCTTTCAGGAGAAAACCCAGTTGGAAGGTGAGGTTGCTTTTCTCCCTTTCTCTGTCTCGAAATATGGTTGTAGGTACAAAGAACTAATGCATGTCGCTCATGGGATGATACATTGCACAAATCCTTTTCTTTTCTCTACCTCCTATCTCTCTTGACTATGTTTTCTCATCTATGGAACAAAATTCTCTCTAAAGAATGGAATCCTCTTCATCCCAGTGGCCCGGTTATAACATAGCCTGATAGCCTACTAGTGGTTAAGATTGACTACATCAACTCTTAACTAGAGTTAAAAAATAGACTCTTCTAGAGTATTTTACATCAAAAACACGTGGCTAGACCCTTTTCTATAAATAATGGGGGCTGACGTGACATCCTCTTGAAATATAGGTGTGAAAACTGGAAGGCCAACTTCTGACTGGCATAACTTTTGGATACGAATATTGATTAATGTGCTTATTGCACCATTGGAAAGATATTTGTGGGTAGAATAGCATGAAAATGTGATAATTGGTTGCAGTAAAGTTTTACCTCCAAAAAATGTCATTTGATGCCTCAAAATTCTCCTGGAAGGTTTCAAACTTTGTTTTTCTAAACTGGGCCGCGCTGGTAAAAACGGCCCCATGAGTTGATTCCTCCACTTTTTCCACTCCAAATGCATCGAAATGGATGAAAAGAATATAATGATCTAATTCTGATCAAACCTCACCATTTTGGGAGGCTTTTGGTCCCCAAAATCATTTGTTTAATGAGGTGATGAAATGTGTCCTCCACTTTCTCTCTGGTACCATTTAGCTTTTCCTGGAAATTGTCCCTTCAACCTAATCTGCCAAAGGTTCTTGCTGCCCTAGTCTTGTAGTTCTGGACCTCTTCTATAAAACTGCATCTTCTGTCAAATCTACATGAGCATCTGGTGCCAAATCCTCCACAAAAGGTAGGACCTGTTCCTCTTCCTGATCTAGCATGGAAGGCTCATAGAGTTTCAAACTCTCTACATTCACAACTGAGTAAATGCACATATATGGTGGTAAACTGATTCGATATTCATTATCACCCAAATTTTCTAGTATCTCAAAGGGCCCATACCTTAGAGCCTTGATTTTCTTACCAGGCCCCTACATCGTATCCTTGTTCATTTATAGTCGTACTCTGTCTCCCACCTTTAATTATTTCTCTATTCTGTGTTGACCATGCCTGGCCCTATATTTCTCCTGCAACTTCTGTAGTGTTTCATGTACCTATACATGGATCTTTGCTGGAAATAATACTGAGAGGGGGGGGGGGTGGGGGGGGGTGAATCAGTATTAGCAAATCACTAACGTTTTCATTTGCATACTTAGATTCATATACGCTACTTCAGTTAAGGGAACCTGTGTGTACACGCAACTGTGTTTAATGCAACTAGCGTATATCTAGTAAACTTATAATTTAGTTAATCCATTATATGTTGATCTTTAATCAGTGTATCATAACTTCATTAACCATATGAATAGTAAATAGGTGCAGTAAAATAGAACAGATCATCACACATAAGAAGCACACATGAACACCATGATATAAGGTGGAAACCCAATGCAGGACAAAAACCACCTGCTACTATTTTCTTTAAGATAAGAAAAACATGTTTACAATCTTGTACTGGTGCAGACTTATACCAGTATGCAGGCACCCACTTGTAGAAGGCTACAACCTTCTCTCATTCTCCAACTACTACTGGAAGGGAGCTACAACCCCCTAGCTCTTGTACTAGCCAATCCATTTACTAGTACGTAGGCGTCGGCCTACTGAAGGCTACAACCTTCTTGTTTCATCACAACACCATAATATGAAGGCCACGTTTCATCCAATTTTCATATTGGACCCATAAACAACATTGAAGCACAGAATCAATCACCACTACAATACAACAATCAACTACACTTGCATCATTCATTTCTCAATCACTGAACACTGAATCACTGAAACGCTATCAACAAAACACAGTCACCAGAACACAGAGCAGACCACAGAACTCTGCAAGAATAACCAGATCCAACTGAAACTTCAAATATCATATCTTATAATGTATACACTACTTTGATGAACCAAAATAGTGTGTATACACGCTTTTACCAAAGCCAACCCATGTAGAGATCTACAAATATTTATTCATAACTTTACAGCCATTCCAAACATCAGTCATACCCAGATCATAACATTTATATAGTAAAACATGTGTCAATAATCTAGATCTAGTCTATCCATGATCAAACCACATAATGATAATACATTCCAAGCCTTATGATCCTGATCCATCATCCATCATCAACCACATAGGTGCGCCCTTGGTTCAAATCAAGCAAATCATCACAAACCCATAACAAGCATATTAGATCTCACACTTCATCAGATATTCAATCCTTGCACACTTACCCTTTGGCCTAATGATCTTCTTCTCCTTATATAGGTTTAGGCCTCTCTCAATACCATGTTCCAAAACCACATAGAACCAATACCTTGGACCCAATACCTAGGGTCAACACTTCAGACCAAATACCATGGACCAATACCAAAATACCATGGACCAAATACCACAGACCAAAACTTAGTTTTCTGATATGTACGCGCCTTTCCTTCTGTGAAAGTGCATGTGTACATTATACGCACCCTTGTATATGGTGAACCTACATGTATACACTACTTGGTATATAGCGAACCTGCGTATATACGCGACTTGGTATATAGTGAACCTACGTATACCTTTCTTTCTTTATTCTGTGAGTCTGAACTGTGATCTATCATTTGAGTGAGTTGCCATCAAGGACAACACGTGAGTCATACTTGTATCATAATGCCAACAATCTCCCCCTTTGGACTTGATGGCAACAACCACACCATGTCACTCTCCCCCTTTGACATCAAGGGCAAAGGGCAGACCAAGATTTTTTTCTCCCTTGATATACATTCTACTGTCCATACTCCCCCTGAGTACATGATCAAATACTTGATTGAGCTCCCCCTTTGTAGATGCTAAGATGTACCAATCCGTCCATGCTCCCCTTGAGCACATTTTGAATTCTCTGATCGAACTTCCCTTTTTGTACATGCCAAGATGTACCAATCCGTTCATGCTTCCCCTGAGCACATGCAAAATCTGCAAATATATTAAAGAATAACATGACTCTACAACTCAACTAAGTGAGTATGAGCTTCCTATCACCAATGACTCATACATACATTAATCTCCCAACCAAGTGGGGATACACCATTTTGACTCATCCACCCAACCAAGTGGGGATATACTAAATGTTTATACATGACTGAAATAGACATTATTACATCATCCTTCCCATGCAAACTAGGGTTACAAATTATGTCATATGACTCATGGGTCTTTAAAAGAAATACATGACATTTTTTAACAAAGACCAACGACCTAAACAAGACCATGATAGTCATTAGCAACTATCATACACCATATGATCTGCACCATAAGCATCTCTCATCAGCAACCTGTAACCTGCAATACCATTCTTTTGACCAACTAGCAAGATGTATCATTTAGCCACATAAGATTTATCACCAAAGACTTCTAACCATAATGCCAAAAATGCATTATTTGAAGCATATGCTCCCCCTGAACCTATGCCACCTGATCGCTGTCAGATCTGATCATGCATATATTAGCAATAAGTATCAAGGCATCATCATCATCAAGTTAGGATGAAAATTACTTCTAAACAACAACTTATGAGTACCAACACATTTCAACACATCATCAACAGATTGTAACCATTATCAAACAGAGCAAATAATGGACTATATCATATTAGACCCTTTTTCTTGAGTCTGTCCCACTGCTTTTCCTCAAACCAACATATACACGGCTATGCAGCTTCGAACTCGCATATACATGCAACTTATCTTCATGAAACTTGCGTATGAGATTTAGAACATTGAGGTTCCACACTTTTAGCTCCCTCTGAGTCTGTCATGTCTGTATACTCTGCTATGCCACATCTTTCTAACTGTACTTCCTTTTTCTTCCATATCTTTGACTGTGATGATGTTTTCTGCTTTTGGTATGGCGCCCGTAATTTGTTCCTGCATTCCTTTGCTATATGTCCAAGCTTGTTACATTCATAACATCTTACATGTTTCATATTCCTTCTGTAGAAATCAACAACTTTGTGATCAAACATATTGCAAGAAAAACAATATCCCTTAAAGTACTTGGAACATGATGATCTTTCTATGTGATGGTCTTGAACCATTCTACTTATGCATCTGGCTGCAACATTTCCAAAATTATGACATAGATAACATTCAACATTATTCATCAGAGGAAATAACCGTCTAGAACTTCCATATTTAGGAGCAAAATATTTTCTTTGCAGATTATCTTTCCTTGGTTGTTGATGGGTTTGACCTCTCATCTCCTTGTTGAGCATTTCAGATTTTGCATTAGAGTTCCTTGTCTCACCTTGTGAGCTAGATTCACCTTCAACAAATTCATAAAAACCAAGACCAGTTTCGATAGCAGGTGACCTTTGACTACTAAGAATATCATCCAAAATCTTAGTACTATCTTGAAATCATAATAGTTTATATTTTTCTTCTAATTTACCTTTCAATATATTTACCTCAACCTGATGTTGTTCTTCCTTTTCTAGATATTGCTTCTTCAAGATTTCTTCAGACTTTCTTCCTTCTTCCACTTGTTGCCTTAGTTTGAGAATCTCATTTTCTTGTTCTTCATTCTGCTCCTGCAACATTTGACGTACTCTGAAAGCACACTCCAACTGAGCTTTTAAGCTGATAAACTTATTCTTTGAGGACACTCTCCCTTTTGTTAAATAGATCTTGTTGATCTATGAGTTTATCTGATGCTTCATTTGCTTGCTCATCTTCAATCTAAGGTGTTTCAGAATCTGAATACTTGCTTCCACTCAATAGCAGGCTTTCATTGTTCCCTTGGGTTGTCTTCTTCTTCTGACATGCTTTCTTTCCCATTATTCTATGGATCTCCTTCAAGTGATCAAGCTTCTACCAAATGACCTGCTTTGATACCAATTGTTGGAAATAATATTGAGAAGGGGGGGTAAATTAGTATTAGAAAATCACAAACTTTTTCATTTCCATACTTAGATTCATATATGCTACTTCAGTTAAGGGAAACCACATCTACACGCAACTGTGTTTAATGCAACTAGCGTATATCCAGTAAACTTATGATTCAGTTAATCCATTATATGTTGATCTTTAATCAGTGTATTAGAACTTCATTAACCATATGAATAGTAAACAGGTGCAGTAAAATAGAATATATCATCACACATAAGAAGCACACATGAACACCATGATATAAGGTGGAAACCCAATGCGGGACAAAAACCACCTGCTGTTGTTTTCTTTAAGATAAGAAAAACCTGTTTACAATATTGTGCTGGCGCAGACTCATACCAGTACGTAGGTAGCCACCTGCAGAAGGCTACAACCTTCTCTCATTCTCTAGCTACTACTAGAAGGGAGCTACAACCCCTAGCTCTTGTACTAGCTAATCCATTTACTAGTATGTAGGCGTCGACCTACTGAAGGCTATAACCTTCTTGATTCATCACAACACCGTAATATGAAGGCCACATTTCATACAATTTTCATACTGGACCCATCAACAAAATTGAAGCACAAAATAAATCACCACTGCAATACAACCATCAACTACACTTGCATCATTCATTTCTGAATCACCGAACACTGAATCACTGAAACCCTCTCAACAAAACACAGTCACCAGAACATAGAGCAGACCACAGAACTCTGAAACAATAACCAGATCCAACTCCAACTTCAAATATCATATCTTATAATGCATACACTACTTTGATGAACCAAAATAGCATGTATACACGCTTTTACCAAATCCAACCCACGTAGAGATCTACAAATATTTATTCATAACTTTACAGCCATTTCAAACGTCAGTCATACCCAGATCATAACATTTATACAGTAAAACATGTGTCAATAATCCAGATCTAGTCTATCCATGATCAAAACACATAATGATAATACATTCCAAGCCTTATGATCCCGATCCATCATCCATCATCAACCACATAGGTGCATCTTTGGTTCAGATCAAGCAAAGAATCACAAACCCATAACCAGCATACTAGATCTCACACTTCATCAGATATTCAATACTTGCATGCTTTCCCTTTGGCCTAATGATCTTCTTCTCCTTATATAGGTTTAGGCCTCTCTCAGTATCATGGTCCAAAACCACGTAGAACCAATACCTTGGACCCAATAATTGGGGTCAACAGTTCAGACCAAATACCATGGACCAATACCAAAATACCATGGACCAAATACCATGGACCAAAACTTAGTTTTCCGATATGTACGCGCCTTTCCTTCTGTGAAAGTGCATGTGTACGTTATATGTGCCCTTGTATATACTGAACCTGCATTTATACACTACTTGGTATATAGTGAACCTACGTATATACGCGACTTGGTATATAGTGAACCTGCGTATACCTTTCTTTCTTTATTCTATGAGTCTGAACTGTGATCTATCATCTGAGTGAGTTGCCATCAAGGACAACACTTGAGTCATACCTGTATCATAATGCCAACAGATCTACCTGATCTTCTCTATAAATTGTTCAGCCCTCAAAGAATCTCCTCTAATATCTTTCCTCATTCCTTCTTGCTACCCATATTCAATATCCAAAGGTGAAGGTGGAAAATATCTAAAACAAGTCTCAAATGGGGTCTTTCCTGTAGAAGTGTGGACGGCTCTATTATAAGAATGTTGTATATATACCAAATTTTCATCCCAGTTCTTCAGATGCTTCTGGTTATATCCCCTTAGAATCTACACCAAACTCCTATTGACTAATTTTGTATGTGGAACCTTGTGTCCCTTTTTGAAATGATGCTCCTTGGTATCCCAAAGTGGACCCAAACCTATCCAAAGAACAAGTTTGTTTCTTCTTGTCCACTGATGGTGTTTTTCAGGGCATTAAAACACGCATGTTGTTGAACATGTCAACTACCAAGAACATGTAGTCATCTCGCTTCATGGTTGTCAGTAAAACTCCAACAAATTCCATGGAAATTCTTTCCCAAGGACGAGTAGGTAAAAGTAAGGGATGATATAGACCTTGTTTCCTATTGCTAGGATTGCTGGTATAACAAAGCATGCATCCTCTTATAAACCTAGCTACTTTCTCTATCTTGAGCCAATACACATACCTATGCAAGTTAGCCATGGTCTTCCCTACACCAAAGTGCCCTACAACCTTGGAGGCATGAGCCACTCTAATCAGTTATAATCACTCGCCTTTAAGAACACATGTTATGAAAACATCTCACAAAAAGATAGAAAAGATAGATCAATGCCATATAATTCAACGTCTTTGAGGGGAAACCTCCTTTACATTACACAAATGAACAATTCTTGGATGATACTAATGACAAGACCTCCTTTCTATATATAGGAGTCTAAGGGGTCATAATGTAATAAGAGCCGACATAACAATAATAATGTAAGGGCACAATAATAACAATAGTGGGCTTCTATGGGGCACAATGATATAATAAGGGGGTTGTACTAATAACATTAAGGGGTTACACTAGTAGTATAGGGACCTAACATGCCCCTCTCCTTCAAAAAGTGTTGTCCTCAACGCTTGAGTAGTTCTTGGTGCTTCTGTATAAAATTCTTGTCCTCCCATGTGGAATCTTCAACGGGTAAGTTCTTCCACTTCATGAGATACTCTGAAATTGATCGATTTCGTAGCTGCTGGGTTCTTGTTTATGTGACTACTCCAAGTTCCAAATGATTTTTCCTTCCTCTTCAAGTTATGACAATATTGTTTGAATTGGGATCTTCTGCAACTTTTGAATGAGTGGCCACACTTCTTCATCCTTCTTCCATTCATCCATTGCTTCTTTTATCCAATCTAGTTGGATAATAGAAATAGCACAAAACAATGCTTCCACTGCCTCATCCATCTTGAGAGTGCATTTGCAACAAAATTTTGCTTCCCTTTTCTGTAGATGATGTCAAAGTCATAACCCAACATATTTGTGACCCATTTTTTCTGTTCTTCTAAAGATAATATTTGTTCTAAAAAGT
>APFE031694050.1:64600-77638 GCA_000404065.3 Pinus taeda
CTTTACAAGATATGGTCGGATTCATTTCTTGATGCTCGATGTGATCTTTCACTTCTTGAACATTTTTCTTCTTGATATGTCCTTCTATCTTGATAGTTTGAGGAGTGGTAACTCCGGCAAATGCATTACAAGATATGGTTGGATTTATTTCTTCTTTCTCGATGTGATCTTTCACTTCTTGAACCTTTTCTTCTTGATATGTCCTTTTATCTTGAGAGTTCGAGGAGTGGTAATTCTTGCCAGTGCTTTACAAGATATGGTTGGATTCATTTCTTCTTTCTCTGGGGTTAGTTCCTGGTGTATATCCTCTTCTTTTGATGTTTCTTGATCCTTTTCTTCCTCCTCTTCATAATCTATGTAAAATAATTTCTTCTCAACACACTTACGACCTTTAGTGCATTTGCTATCACAATTGTAACAAAGCCCTTTTTCTCTTTTTTCTTCCAATTATTGTGGTGTAAACCTTGTAGGTTGCAGAAGGCTAGGAGAAAAAACACTTCCATAATTATAGTCATGAGTGGTGGGATGCCTTGTTTCCATAATTTCGCTTTCAATTTCTCTTGCCCACTTGAATGCCTTCTCCAATGAATCAGGTTCCCAAAGACAAATCTCATGTTGAATGTTATCCTTTAAAGTACCTATGAAGACATCAATCCTTTGCTTCTCTGGAATATCATTTACCCTTATATTCAATTTTTAAAAGTCCTCAATGTTCTCTTCCATTGAACACTTTTGTTTGAGATTTATCAATTGGCTAAAGAAGTTGTTTCTCTTTGTATCCTTATAATGTGTTATCATTTCCTCCATGAAAATTGACCACATGACAAGTGGTTTATGAGAACAAAGCCCTTTATACCATAAAAATTGATTTGGTTCTAAATAATTAGATGCAATATGTACCTTTTGTAATAGTGGTACACCATGTAGATCAAAATATTTCTGCATCTGTAGTATCCAATTTACCGGATCCTTGCCATCAAACTTCCTCATCTCGCTTTTTCTTGATTTTAGGAGCTCGATCTTGAAATGACTATAACTCTGTACTTTTGAACCTTTAAGTTATAAAATTGCATTCTGTAATATCCCTCTGAGTCCTATTTATAGCTCCACAAGTCTGATCACAATTGGATTCCTGAAGAAAGATCTATTCCCAATCTCCCACGATGACCTAATTATAGACTAGTTCAGTAGAACAAAATTGTACGAAGTACCACGTGTCACTGTTTTGACCTTAGTACCTAAAAATGGTATACCAAAAACTACATGCCATCCTCTTTCTGAAACTTCTGACGAAATTTCAATCTGATGCTCAGAGAGAAAGTTATGAAGATTTTCCCAAGGTGATTGTTTGGAATGTAATTCAGGAGTCTGCAAAAAGGCTAGCTTCCTCAGATCATATCTCCACAAATATAGTGCGAAAAGATATGAAATTTAGACCAGAAGTTCAAAACGATTTCAACCCAAATGGTTTTTTGTTTTAGTGTCTGAAACATCGTAGAAAAAAAGTTTTAGTGCAAATGCCACGATGACCTATTTGGAGCAACGAAACCCTAGAATCCAAAGCTCTGATACCAAATGTTATGAAACCAGCTCACAAAAAGGTAGAAAAGATAGATCAACGCCTTATAATTAAGCCTCTTTGAGGGGGCAACCTCCTTTACATTACACAAATGAAAAATTCTTGGATGATACTAATGACATGACCTCCTTTCTATATATAGGAGTCTAAGGGGTCATAATGTAATCGGAGCCGACATAAGAATAATAATGTAAGGGAAAAATAATAACAATAGTGGGCTTCTATGGGGCACAATAATAACAATATGGGGACTACATGGGCACAATGATATAATAAAGGGGTTGTACTAATAACAATAAGGTGTTACACTAGTAGTATAGGGACCTAACAACACATAACTTATCCAACTTGTAGATTAACCCATCGTAGAGATGGTAGTCAATGGTGTTGTTTCAATCGTGCACATGACTCTGACTCTGCAACTGCTGATACATCTCCTTGAAGTCCTCATATTCTGAATATTCCTCTTTGAATGCATCATGGGTGAATGGCTTCATGTGCGTACGAGTCCCCAAAGTTGTATATTTTGATGTAGGTGGCCTTGAAATCATATCGACCAAGTTGTTTGTATTTCCCTCCTTATACTTGATCACCAAATGAAACTGTTGTAAAAACCCCATCCACTTGTAATTCCTGGTCTGTTGTAGCTTACTCTAGGCCTGCAAGTATTGTAATGGCTAGTGATCTGTGTGGATTAATGTCTCCTTTCCCATCAGATAGTGCTTCCACTTCTTCACATATTTCACCATGCCATAGAGCTCCTTATCGTAGGTAGGGTAGTTAATAACTTCCCCATGAAATACTTCAGAATGGTAGCGAGCAGGCCTTTCTCCTTGCATTAAGACAACTCCCATGGCATACCCACTCACATCAGTCTCCACTTCAAAGGGCTGCTAAAAGTTTGGTAATTCCAGAACTGGTGCTTGACTAATATTCTTCTTCAGCTCCTCAAAATCCTTTTGCTGGAATTTCTCCCCACTGGAAAGTCTTGCCACTTGCTATTATGGCATGGAGTGGTGCTACTACCACTGAAAATGAGGTTATGAATTTCCTCGGGTATTGTGTTGCCCCAATGAAACTCCTGACCTCATAAACATTAATAGGCACTGACCATTTCATGATGGCCTTCATCTTGGAAGGATTTATCTTCAACTCTCCTCCACTGATCACATACCCGGATACAGCAAGGACTACTGCACAAACTCACACTTATTCAAATTTGTTAGCAGTTGGTGCGTCTTCAATGTTTCCAGCACTGACCATTTCATGATGGCCTTCATCTTGGAAGGATTTATCTTCAACTCTCCTCCACTGATCACATACCCGGATACAGCAAGGACTACTACACAAACTCACACTTATTCAAATTTGTTAGCAGTTGGTGCGTCTTGTGTCAAATGTGATATATGCTCCTCCCAGGTAGCATTATATACTAGTATATCACCAAGTAGAAAATAACAAATGAATCTATAAATGGGTGCAGTACATCATTCACTAATCTCATAAATGTAGCTGGTGCATTACATAGGCAAAATGGCATAACTAACCACTCATACAAACCTTACCTGGTGTTGAAGTCAGTCTTCCATGTATCTTCATCTTTGACTCGAACTTGGTGATATCCAGACTTCAAGTCCAACTTGGTGAAATACTTTTCCTACTGCAACTGATCTGGTAGATCTTCTATCCTGGGCAGGGGGTATCTATTGTTGAGCATGATTTTATTCAACACCTTGTAATATAGACACATCCTCCAAGTCCCATCCTTCTTTGGAACATTGATGATGGGTGAACCACATGGTGACATACTTGGTCGAATGAAACCCTGTTCCAGCAACTACTACAACTATTTCTTCACTTCATTTTCTTTTATAATAGACTGCCTGTATAACCCAATATTTGGCAATGGGGAGTTTGGCAGTAGTTAAATCTCGTGCTCCAATTCTCGCTTAGGTGGTAACCCTTTAGTCTCTCAGAACACATCCTTATATGCCTATAACAAATCATCCAATTGTTGTTTTTGTTTCTAAGTACACCCCTCTAGGGATGCCTTGTCTCTTATTAACTTGTTGGGATGGGGTCTCTTGGGTCAGTTTTGGGGTTAAGATAACCCAAGTTTGATACAATTTTGTAATTAATGTAAAGTCTCTACAATTTGTGGATGTGGATCACATAGAGGATTAGGAGTCAAAGGGGTTTAGCCCCTTGTTTCATGTAAATATTGAGTTAGTTTTGAGATCCACCCATGGTCTGTGGACCATGGCATTGTATGCTAAAGGCTATAAATAGGTGTGTCTTAGAGAGTCTAAGGCATGATATGTTTTGGAAATAAATGGAAGCAATGGGTAAATAGAAGAGAAGTAATAGCGAAGAGAAGTGGGTCAGATAGGAGAAGAAAGGCTCTACAGATGAGTGTGCAGAGGCCTAGCTAGAGTCCGTAGCTGAGTGCGCGGACCCCTGCATCTGAGTGCACAGGGTGGTTTCGAGTCTATAATCCTGAATTGAAGATCAATAAATATAGTTTCCAAAGAATTATTGTGTATTTTTGTTCATTGTTGTAAATATTATATGTTGTCGATCAATGATGTGTTTTATGAAATATTGGTTGAATGTTGCGTAATTCTACTAAATAAGTGTCAATGATGTATGCAATGCATGTTTATGTGTTTTTGCGAAGACTCTAATGCATTCTCTGATTTTTACGAATAACTCAAGTAAATCTACACGAGCTGGTGGGCATGGAATCCCCCCATAGCATGTTTTGGGGCTCAAAGCCCAAGTTTTGAGTGATATTATTGTAAAGCTCAGCGAATTGCGGGCACGAAATGTATGTTAGAGTCATAGGGTTGTCTGCCCTAAGTTTGAATGTAGTGTCAGCCAACCCATGGTCCGCGGACCATGGGATTGTAGAAATAGAGCGAGGCTCTAAGTTGTAAAGAGAGGATGATCATAATAGAATCTAATAGATAGAATGAGATAGTGAAGTAGAAAAGAAGAGTCTAAGTGTGTCTTAGGTCGTAGTAGTAGGAAGAGGATTTGCAACTGAGTGTGCAGAGGCCTAGTAGAGTTCCCAACTGAGTGTGCAGACCGCTACAGCTGAGTGTGCAGAGCAGAATAGAGTTTGTAACCGAAGGAAGAGAATAATAAAGAGAAATGTTATCTGAATTACGTGTATCTGTCTTGGGTTATTATCTGTTGAATATGAATTGCAATTATACTGTTTATTTACTATGCGCACTTGTATGAATGATTTATATTGCTAAGTATACTTTTTACATGACAGTAAGCTAAGTTAATTAACTAATATAAGGTTACTAGTAAGGACTTCGGTAATAACAGTGTTCGGCTGCCGAGTAGGGCTGTGCGATGGTAGCATCACAGGCTACAAGGAATGGGTAAGTGTGTGTAGTGACATGCGCATTGGGTCAAACCGCAGACCACTTGAAAACATCAGACATCTCCAGGGTGCGGAAACCTGGTTCTAATACCCTCCCATACTACTTCGGGTGATACCTCACTCTGCACTCTGCGGACTATTGCCAAAAAGGCTAGTAGTACTAGGATTTGTTTGGCTAATTCATCTCCAAACCTAGGTCAGGCCCCAACAAGCCAACAAATGGTTATGTTGCCGAGAACTACAGAAAGTTTATCAAAAGCTATGCCCAAATCAGCACATCGATGGAAAAGCTATTGAAAAAGGATGTTACATTTTGCTAGAATGATGATTGCATGAAAAGTTTGGATATATTGAAGGGGAAATTGGCCTTTGCTCCAATCTTGGTCTTCCCAAAATGGGATGTGGAGTTTCATGTCCATGTTGATGTGTCATGTATCGCACTGGGAGCAGTGCTCACAGAGGAAGGTGGGGAAGGCTTGGATCACCCTATCGCATTTGCAAGCTGGAGGTTATCCAAAGCAGAGAAGAACTATTCCACCATCGAGCGCGAGGGGTTTTCAATGGTGTACGCACTCCAGAAATACCGACACTATTTGCTCAGAGGACATTTCAAGATGTATACCGACCATTCTGCGCTAAAATACCTGGTTAATAAGCTTGTGTTGGGGGGGCGCATATGCAAGTGGCTCTTATTGTTCCAGAAATATGATTTTGAGGTCGTAGTAAAGTTGGGGCACCTGAACGCAGGACTGGATCACTTGTCATGCATTAAGACAAGCGAGGAACCTACTAGTTTGGAGCAAGGATTACCTGATGCACAACTCTTTGTGGTGCATGTCACGGACAGGCACTTTGAAGATATAATCCATTTTCTAACAACAGAGACTGCACCGAAGGAATACTCCATCCAACAGAAGAAGGAATTGGTGGTGCCATGGCGGATTTTTCTGTCATAGCGGGCACCTATGCAAAATGGGAAATGATGAGATATTGCGAAGATACGTACCTAAATTTAAACGAAGTCAGATCCTCACGGAAGCACATGGGGGTGCTGCAGGAGGACACTATGCAGGAAGCGCGACCGCACAAAAGATTCTTCGTGCAGGGTTATGGTGGCCAACCCTGCACTAGGATTCGAAAGCACACTGTAAGGCCTACGATATATGTCAAAGGACTGGAAAACCATCGCAGAGGGACGAGATGTCGTTAAATCCACAAATGACACTGAAACCATTTGAAAAATGGGCAATCGACTTTGTGGGACCCATCAAACCTCAGGTAAAGACGAGCGCACGCTACATCATCACTGTGATGGAGTACCTGACACGATGGGCGGAAGCGCAGCCAATCAAAGATTGCACGGCCGCTACGGCTGTGAAGTTTTTGTTAAAAAATGTGTTGACCCGATTTGGCTGTCCAAAAATCTTAATGAGTGATCGCATAACACATTTCCTGAATGAAACCATTAGTGCACTCACAGAAGATTTCCAGGAGTATCATCAGAAGAGTACACCGTATCACCCACAAGCTAATGGGACTGTAGAAGCTTTCAACAAAATACTGGAAACTGCGCCGACCAAAGTGTGCAACGCACAACGAAACGATTGGGACCTGTGCATACCTACTGTGCTATGGGCTTACAGATCAACGTGCAAGAAACTAACGGGATAGACACCTTTCTAATTAGTTTATGGCGTGGAAGTTGTCATGCCGATGGAAAATATCGTACGTAGTCTATGAATAGCAGTGCTCACAGGGATGACAGACCACAAAGTTGTGGAGGAAAGGCTTGTGCAATTGGAATAACTTGAGGAAGAACGGTTTTTGGATGGGTTTCATTAGCAGGTACAAAAGTGGTGTGAAAAAGCCTAGCACGACCGCATATCAAGTTGCGCACCTTCAAGGTAAATGACTTAGTGCTATTGTATGACAGTAAGTTTGAAAAATTTCTGGGAAAATTCAGAATGCAGAGGACCATACGTGGTTAAGGAGGTCATAGATGGAGGCGCGGTCCAGCTAGTCAAACTAAATGAAGAACCTTTCCAAGGCAAGGTAAATGTCAGCCACTTGAAGCCCTACACGGGTGGGCCGGCTATTTGACTAGCCGGTTGACACACAGTCTTCACGCTCCGAGGAACCAAACAAAGGGGCGAGACTATAAACATATGCAGCAGATTCCAGTACAAACATAAGGAAACAAGTCAGACATGGAGGTCCTAGAACAAAGGATGTAGTAGGTTCAGCAAGCAGCAGCTCAGTGCACCACTGATATTAGCACCGTTCGAGAACCGTTGGAGGGACTCCATGCCAAGATCACCGCGCCGATAGAGTGACTCGAGGGCGAGTCACGATGTTTTTGTTGGGGGCCTGTTGGGCATGGAATTCCCCCACAGCATGTTTTGGGGCTCAAAGCCAAAGTTTTGAGTGATATTATTGTAAAGCTCCGCGAATTGTGGGCGCGAAATGTATGTTAGAGTCATAGGGCTGTCCTCCCTAAGTTTGAATGTAATATTGGCCTACCCATGGTCCGCGGACCATGGGATTGTATAAATAGAGCGAGGATCTAAGTTGTAAAGAGAGGATGATCAGAATAGAATCTAATGGATAGAATGAGACAGTGAAGCAGAAAAGAAGATTCTAAGTGTGTCTTAGGTCGTAGTAGTAGGAAGAGGCTCTGCAGCTGGGTGCACAGAGGCCTAGTAGAGTCCGCAGCTGAGCGTGCAGAGCAGAATAGAGTCTGTAAAGATAATAATAAAGAGATTTGTTATCTGAATTACATGTATCTGTCTTGGGTTATTATCAGTTGAATATGAATTGCAATTATACTGTTTATTTACTACGCACACTTGTATGCATGATTTATATTGCTAAGTATACTTTTTACATGACAGTAAGCTAAGTTAATTAACTAATATCGGGTTACTAGTAAGGCCTTGGGTAATAACACTATTCAGCCCCCAAGTAGGGCTGCACGAAGGTAGCATCACAGGCTGCGAGGAACGGGTAAGTGCGCATAACGACGTGTGCGTAGGGTCAAACCGCGGACCACTTGAAAGCATGAGACATCTCTAGGGTGTGGAAACTTGGTTCTAACACCCTCCCATACTACTTCGGGTGAGACCAAAATTCGCGCTCCACCGACTGTTGCTGAAAGGGCCAGTAGTACCGGGATTTGTTTGGCTAATTCATCTCCAAACATGGGTCAGGCCCCAATAAGCCAACATGAACCCTAATTTAGGATTGCTTTCTTATGCACGTAAGTGGATAGATTGACTACTAAAGGTCCACAAAGACTGATCATAGACCTTCACGAAGTCCTAGAGGCCATTTTTACAGAGTTGCAGTAGTGTGCCCTAAGAGAGTATCGATCTGCGCGAAGGTAGATCTGAGGTGCTAAAAGACATCACACTAATCTTTGGATGCAGAAACTTGGTTCTTGCATCCCCCCATACTAGTTCGGGTGAGACTACAACCTACGCTATGCGAGTTGTTGCTGAAAGGGATAGTAGTGTAGGGATTTGTTGGTTGGCACAACTAACTTTGATCCTAGGTCAAGACCCCCTAAGCCAACAAATGGTTCTGCTGCAGAATTCACAGTTGATACCTCAATCAGCTACAACGAAGCATAGTGACAATTTTTTGAAGGACCGCGAGGTAAGTATTTAAGATCTTTGAATACTTGGATTAAAATGATGTTATGTAAAAATGGTTTATGCCATTGCCTTGATGTTCAAAGCTACATGAAGTGGAAAACTCTTTAGGGATCGAGAGAGACCAGATTTAGAATATAACCTGTTGATCGGACCTCCTTCGAGTGATGACAGGGGAGTGGAACAGGCCTCACCATGGAGTGTTGTCCAGCTGATAATATAGGGTTTTCCGCGAACACATCATCCATCCACTCCACCTCCACCTCCACCTCCACCGAATACACCTTTTCCCACACATCCACCTCCACCACCTCCATTCAACATGGTGAACACTATGAAGCTGCTGATTTTCAAGGGCATCGGGAGTGAAGATACATAGCAGTTCTGGTTTATTGTGAATTTTATTTGGACAACGCAATAGATTACTGATGATAATATAAATAAGGCATAATTGGTTATTTCTCTGCAAGAGTGCATGCTAACTTGGTATATTAAGTATTGTTCTGATAATCCCCTGGCATCACTAGCAGAGACTAAGGTTTCTTTAAACAAAGAGGTTAGTAAGCCTAAGTTTGACTCACATTCAATAGTTTGATTTAAGGAAATCACAATGAGGTTCGATGAGATTCCTTGGGAATTAGATAAAAGGTTGAAGTGTCAAATTTGAGAAGTTAACATGCAACTCACAGATGGTCAGCATCGCGAGTGGTTTATACCTTCATTTATGCCCCACCTGAGAATTGCTCTGTCGCAACAGAAGATAGGAACTTAGGCAGAAGCCCTGGAAATTGCGATGAGGTTACATGAAATGCCTATTCAAGATGTGACCTTGAGCATACAATAGATCCACTCCCACTTATAGAGCCTCTACTTAGAATTGCAGATCTTGAAGAAAGACAAGGAGACAAAACTAGAGGTGCATGTGGAAGTCTCGTGTCTGAAGTACAAGAGCCAGGGGCATGATAAAGACCACTGTCCCATATTCACAAATTATATTACAGGAGGAGGAAATTTCAGAGAAAGGTGGTGAAGGAGATGAGGGGTAGAGCACCCCATTCATTCTAAAGAAGCATGGCAAGGAGATGGGAAGGGCCAAGGAAAAAGCAGAAATCGGACAAGTTTCAGATGGATCCCATGGTCTTAATAGAAGGTGATCTCTATGAGATCGGGGATAAAATCAGGAATAACACAATCGAGGTGCTGCTGCAGTTCAAGCAGCAATACATGCAGATGCTGGGGAGTGTCAAAAAGGATCTACGTGAGCTGCATATCTAGGCAAGTAGAATATAGGTGGGCACCAGACTAGTGAGCACAGAGAAAGTGAGCCTGGAACCTAGGACAAGCCAAGTAGTAGCGTTAGTAAGGTCCCTTGACCTTAGGACTATTGCATTTCCAAATGGGTCCCTTCGCGTGAAGTCAACTGATGATCGCATTATCATGAGCACAATCAACAACATCAGACTAAATATAGCAATGCTCTCTAGTGAGACCCTCCATGTGCTGCATTTAGGGTGACAGATGAATTGAGAGCTCGAGAGTAGCGCACCCTCAACCTCATCAGTGAGTATAGAGTGAACAATGAGAAGATGTTCACTGAGAAGACGTAGGCTTTAATAGAAAAGGAGGTGCTACAGGCGCATAGTTTGTGATTAGAGTTAGCAGTCGCAAAGGCATGCAAGACAGTGCCTAAGCTTCATATCCCCATGGATGGACAAATAGAAGAAAAGTTCAGAAAACTAGCCACTGGTGTGCGCGAAGCTAAAGCTAAGGTTGGCCAAGTTCAGTTCAAACTCAATATGAAGATCACAGAGCTGTAGTTAAAGTTGAAGCCCAGAACTCTGCTTGAGGTCCGGGAGTAGCATGGAGCCACGATACAGGAATGGATGGTCACCTTGGATGCCATAGTCACTGACTGCACGACATTGTTCGAACAAGAAATGGAGTTAGTGACCAATGTGTAGGAGGATCCAAACCTGCAGAAACTAAACACTGAGGTCATGGAGTCGCAGCGATAGTATGATGAATTCAAGGCAACAGTACGCTCCCTAGCACCAGCGCAATGCCTTGCTAAATTCCAGGAAGGAAAGAAACTCCTACTTTAGGTGGAGGAAGTGCAGAAAAAGGAGGCCTTGTTAAAGGAAAGGTTGTAGCCATGGTTGGAAGAGGCTTATCAAGTCATGAAAACCATCTATGATAAGCTTAAAGGCTTACAACATACACAACAGATGATGAGGTTGGCAGTCGAAGGACCAACTATAGAAAAGCTAGTGGAGGAAGTCAAGCAGGCAGCAACACAGAGCGTTGCCAAAGTTGCAGTGATCCAAGTGGAGCTAGGGGATCTTCATAGTAAGATTGTAGCGGCAACCGAGTGACTCGAGGGAAATTCACGATCTTTGTGTTGGGGGCCTATTGGGATGGGGTCCCCTATGTCAGTTTTGGGGTTAAGATAACATAAGTTTGATGCAATTTTGTAATTAATGTAAAGTCTCCATGATTTGTGGATGTGGAGCATGTAGAGGATTAGGAGTCAAAGGGGTTTAGCCCCTTCTTTTATATAAAGATTGAGTAAGTTTTGAGATCCACCCACCCTTGGTTCACGAACCATGGCATTGTAAGCTAAAGGCTATAAATAGGTGTGTCTTAGAGAGTCTAAGGCATGATATGTTTTGGAAATAGATGGAAGCAATGGGTCAATATAAGAGAAGTAATAGCAAATCGAAGTGGGTTAGAGAGGAGAAGAAAGGCTCTGCAGCTGAGTGTGCAGCGGCCTAGGTAGAGTCTGCAGCTATGTGCGTGGACTCCTACAGTTGAGTGCGTAGGGTAGTTTCGAGTCTGTAATCCTGAATTGAAGATCAATAAATATAGTTTCTAAATAATTATTGTGTATTTCTATTCATTGTTGTTAATATTATATGTTGTCGATGAATGATGTGTTTTATAAAATATTGGTTGAATGTTACGTGATTCTACTGAATACGTGTCAATGATGTCGCAATGCATGTTTATGTGTTTTTGCAAAGACTCTGATGCATTCTCTGATGTTTATGAATAACTTAAGTAAATCTGCATGAACCCTAATTTAGGACCGTTTTCTTATGTGCATAAGTGGATATATTGACTAGTAAAGGTCCGCAAAGACCGATCGTAGACCTTCGCGAAGGTCTAAAGGCCATTTTGATGGAGTTTCAGTAGTGTGCCCTAAGAGAGTACTGATCTACGCGAAGGCAGATCTAAGGCACTAAAAGACATCACACTAATCTCTGGATGCAGAAACTTGGTTCTTGCATCCCCCCATATTGCTTCGGGTGAGACTACATCCTGCGCTACGCGGGTTGTTACCAAAAGGGCCATTAGTGTAGGGAATTGTTGGTTGATGAAACTAACTCTGAACCTGGGTCAGGACCCCCAAAGCCAACATGACTCCTCTTTAGACTGGATTTCTCTTAAAAACAATAAAACATACTTCTTACTTGAACTAATTAGTTTCTTGGCTTGGTTGGCACTTACAAGTGAAATTTTTAACTTGCCTTTGTGTCTGTTGATGATGAACGAGTTTCCATCCTTGATGAGCTGGTACTGGTCAGATCTCCTCATGAATATTGCATCACACATGTACATGTATGGACTCCCAAACACGAATCCACATACATAAAGGGGAACCACATCCAAATCTACTTCATCAATAAAATCAACACTGATATCAAATATAATTTTTCATTTTTTTGTTACCTTCAACACTGCATCCTTATTTACCCATCCTAGTGGATATGGGTTTGGATGATCATGAACTTCCATCCCCAAATTCTTGACCAGCTCTGCTGTAATGAGATTCACCCAAGATCCTAATTCAAACAGAGCATCGATCTTTGTCTTTTTAACCTATATATTTATATGGAAAATTTTGGTCACTTCTTTCTCTTCTTGCTGTTGAAGGCTACTCAGATTCACCTCCTTCTTCTTTGATGTACAAACGATCTTCTCATCCACATCCGAGTTGCTTTCAACTTGGTTGCTCGAATCAGTGGCCATGAGATTCTTCTTCTTATTATCTTTCTTCTTGTTCTTTGGGTTTAGCTCTCGATGCAACTTCTAGCACTTCTCCTTTGTATGGCCATCAATGTTGTAGTGGTTTTTGTGCTTGATAGGATCTTTTCACTGGTGTGTTGTGGTTGTTGTCTTTTTATATTTTCCCCACTTTTTTCATCTTCTTCCCCCCCTCCTTAGAAGCTTCATGTTTCTCCTTCTTCTTTGAGAAAACATGAAGTGGTTGATGTTGTCAAACATAAGCACTAGTAGGCTATATAACAACTAGTAGGCTATCGGGCTATGTCATAACCAGACCATTAGGAAAAAGAGCATTCCATTCTTTCGAAAATTAAAAAAATTAAAAAATAAAAATAAAAATTCCCTCC
>APFE031694050.1:78492-96148 GCA_000404065.3 Pinus taeda
TCTTTTGTATTTTTGTATTTTTTTTTATTGTTATTTTTCAATATTTGAGTTTTTGTTTTATTTTGTATTTATGTGTTTTTATAATTGTTTTTTTTCAATATTTGAATTTTTGTTTTCTTATGTATCTTTTGTATATATATATTATTTTTTTGTAGGGTCTGTGTCGATGCTTGTCTAGCAATCTGATTCCGTTATGTGCAATTTGATAGTTGATTTTTAATTTTTTTTTGCAAAGTATATAGTTGTCTTAGGCTAAGAGTTTAAAATCATTATACATTTAGCATTTAAAAAAAAATTACTCTTAGTATAATAACTCTTTCATTCAGGTGTTCATTTTTAAAGTTTTTTTAGTCATAAATTTTTTCCATAATATCATGCTTGAAATATTTTTAAAACTTAAGATTGTTTTGTAGCCATAATCTGTGGTTTTAATTCCATGGTTGAAAAATTATCAAGATTTTAATGTTTTTCTAAGTCTTGATATTTCATCTTTAATGCTATGGTTGAAAATAGTTATAAGAATTTTTTCTTAGCACCATGCCTAAATATTATTGGAATTTTAAGGTTTTTCAAAGAAGTGATATTTTAAATTTAATGTCATGCTTAAAAATTGTTGGAATTTTAAGGCTTTTCAAAGACGTGATATTTTATCTTTAATGTCATGCCTGAAAATAGTTGGAAATGATATTTTATTTTTAATATCATTATTAAAAAATGTTGAAAATGTACCCATCGATTTCAAGGTGTTTTTTGCACCAAAGAAAATAGCTTTTATTGTTTTTTATTGTTATTTTTAAAAAGTATTGAAAATTTACTCTAGAAAAAAAAACGGTGATGCAGAATCAACACTTTCGATTTTTGGGTTGTTTGTTCATGTTTTTTTGGGGTTTTGGGCTCGAGTACCCATTTTGAGGTAATAGTTCACGTTTAATCGGTAACTATTTTTTTTCCGTTTCCTCCACTTCTTCGATGATATGAGCTTCTTCTCTTCCTATTTTTCTATTGTCCTTCTTGATCTTAGCAAAATCTCTTTTGTAGTGCCCATATTATTGACACCCATAGCATTGCATCTTAGTAATGTCCTTCCTTTTTCGAGAACCAGATTTCCCAAATTTTCCCTTTCTTCTTGTCATTGTAGCATAAGCTTGATTTTTCTCACCTTCTCCCACATCATATTTGGCCTTTAGTCTAGATTCTTCAATCTTGCACAGTGACCATAGATCCTGGAATGGAGTAGCATCTTTCTTCCCATAAATACTTGAAGTAAAGTTACCCGTCCTCTAGTAGTAAATTTAATACAACTTTAGTCATTTCTCTATGAGACATGACTTCTCCTAGATCTTGTAGTTGATCCTAGATTTCAAGTATCCTCATAAAGTTTGAGGCTATTTCATCTTCCCTTGACATCTTCAACTTGTAGAGTTCTTTCCTTAATGATATAACTTCTCCAACAATGCTTACAAAATACAATTCTACTAATTTATCATTGACTTCTTTTGAAGTTTTGAGTTTGGATACATATGGGATGAGGGGATCCTTGATAGATTCTATGAGAATCCTTTGAGAACTAACTTCCCCTTTCATATAATTTGCAATATCTTGAGCATGTTCCTTTCCTGGTTTAGTGATAAATCCTTTGACATGTTCTGTAACCTCATTTTCAATGAGATTTAGATCTATCCTTTTCTTCCATGCAAGATAGTTTTAAGACCCAGTCAATTTGTTGCTCTCCTTGCAAAAAGACATTTTGACAGATTCAGATGTGGACATAAATATACTTACCTGATAGAATGCTCCTTCTTCTTGTTGCTTCCTTGATGTTGATGATGATATAGAGGATATAAAACTTCTCCTTGACGAAGATAATTTTCTTCAATAATAATCCTTGATCTCATAGAGAGGGAGATCCCTTAGGATCCTTTGATGGTGAAGTCTTGTTGATGAAGATAAACGGTGACTTATTGATGATGTCTTCAGTGGTAGGAATCTTGTTTCAACGGGAGAGAGAATGCCTTGGAGTCTTGATGACAATGCCTTTTGATCTAGCTTCCTTTGGATGAATAATCTTCAAAATACTTCAACTTGATTCATAAATCTTTTCAACTAGAGTAGATGTAGGGTTTTGGCCTTCTTTTCTTGATGATGATCCCAATACTTCTTTTTCGACTTCTTTGATCTAGGGTTTTCATGCTTTCTTTGTAGATATTTGACTTCAATATGATCTTCGCTTTGATTCATTCCTTGAGATTTGATCCTTGTGTGTCCCTTGATAAGATTCCCTTCCTTGACTTAGTCACCTTAGCTCTTATACCATGTTGAGAGATCTAGGGAATCGAGATTGATCAGGTGCTTAGTATTTAGCTCAAAAAATAAAGTTCCGAGAATGGCCCAAAACCTAAACGACCACGTCCATCTCGGAAAAACGATCCTAACGCAACTCATTTCGCTGAAAACCGAGTTCGTATGATAAATTATTGTGTTCTGATCACTTTGCTAAATAAGTGAAATTTATAAAAAAAAATCCCAGTCACTGCACAGTTAGCAGTCTATACTACTAACATGGCAAGTGACTAGGCAGGGTCAATGATGGTCAACAACGAACCACATATGGACAAGTGGCATCGTTTCATTGCGTTTTAGTTTGGTTTGTTTTTTGGGCCAATGAAAGAATGTCACGTGGCAAGCCCGGAGGCCACCACGTGGCACCACCCAACAGCCTAAGCAGAGTGCAGTTCAACAAAAGTTTGGTGGAAGTAGGGGTTGAACCCACAACCTACGACACACAGACCACAAGCCTTAACCACCTTCGTTATCCATTGTCACCTAATCATATAGCTTTCCGCATTCATTTAAAGTTTAGTGATGTTGGAGTGGGCGGTTAGGATGACCAACCTACAGGCCAGCCCCACGCATGTGATCATAACAACAAACATCACAGTCATAGTTAGTCTTAACCCAGTGAACCGTTCACCAACACTGCAACAGTCTCCAACATGTGAACGAAAATGTTATAACACCAAACGGTTAACCACTCCGACGACTCCACTAGGTCTATTAACCGGTGATTAATGTGATGTTAACCATCACATGTGACAACCCCCACCAAAACCGCTAGATTTTAAGGTTATGGTTAGCATTAATCCGAGTTTAAAGCTAATTAAGTGCAGTTAACAATTAATTAAGCCCGAGGCTAAAACGACGGAAGTTTGGTGGAAGTTTTCTAGGAAAAGACTGTCTGAGTCACAGAGAAGGAATTTTTTTACGAAATTGAGCTTAGGAAGAGGTGTTCTTGGCTAATTTGGACATTCTAAACAAATTGGTGTAGGTGTCAGGAAACATAGAGCTTTTTAAACCAGAATTTTTCCATATTGAGCTAATACAGAGGCCCAAGCCATGGAAGCTGGACCAAGGAGATGTAGCCTAGGAGGGGTGAACTCCTTCATCAAAACACTGTGTTAAAGTGTCTATTGAATGGTTTGTTGTACTTTAAATGTATGTTGTTCAATACTTGTTTTTTAAGCTATTTTTCTCATGAATGTCATATTAAATTGAAGGAAATTTACCTATTTACATACACAAACAGCTAATGAAAACTCAGTACAAGAAGCAATAAGCAAGCACCTGTTTAGAAATATGTAATTGATATTAGCACAAAAAAAACTAACAATCAAAAATAGATCAAGTTGGTATCAGAGCAGGTTGAATTGCTTGATTGCTTGAGTTTGTGAAATTAGGATTTTAATAGTTGCAAAATTGTGATGCTTACAAGGTTAAAGTTGCAGAAAGGAGAAGGGAAGCTATTGGTTGAAACTCCTAAGGTAATTCCCAGAAGAAGGAGAGCCATAAAACCAAAATCTTGACCACCCAAAGTACCAATTCCAACTGCACTTGAAACTCCTCAAGTTTTCCCTTCAACTGAGATTGAAGAGGTACAAGCAGTACTAGTTTTTGAGCCTGAATCCACAACCATTATGTCTGGAGAAAGAGAGCCTGAAGGTCATTCTTCAGAAGAGGAAGAATTCAAGAAATATTTTTTCACTTTAACTGAGATGGTTAAAGTCCTCTATGAAGAGAGGAACGCTAGAATGGTTGGAGAGAGTTCTAAACCTCCACATGGAGAAGGAAGCTCAGAGGATAAAAAGGATGAGACGAAGGATTCAAAAGGGAATGGTGGAAAGCCACCTCCATCTCCACCATCCTCATAATCTTCCTCATCATCTTCATCATCTCACACAACATCATCTTCCACTACCACCATTGAAACTGCCCATACTCATTCAAAAACCCAAAAAGGAAAGACTCCCTTACTTAAATTGGACATTAAGTTTGAACTTCCCATGTACAATGGAGAGGTGAATGCAAAAAAGTTGGACAATTGGATTCAACAGTTGGAGGTATACTACAAAATTCAGAACCTTCAAGAAGATGACATAAATATCCAGTTGTCTTCATTGAGGATAGAAGGAGCATCATTAGTCTAGTGGGAAGAAAATACTTAAGAGGAAATGCGAAGCCATGGTAAGATATCCATTACTTGGGTTGAATTTGTTTCTGTAATTAAAAGACAATTTTATCCTTTAGCTTATATACAAAAAGCCATTATGAGTTGGCATAATTTTAGGCAGCTTAAAGGCCAAACAGTCCAAGATTATACACAGGAGTTTAGGAAAAGGGCTTTGTTGTTAGGAGTAAATTTGAATTCCCAAGATACACTATTGAAATATCTTGGGGGTTTACATTCCTATTTGAAACATACTATCCTTATGTTCAATCCAAGAAAATTGGATGAGGTATGTTTGCAAGCCACACACCTTGAAGCAAGGGGAAAGAACATTCAGGAAGAGGGTAGTAAGGGGAAGCCATTCAAGGGTAAGGAGAAAGAGAAGGGTGGAAAATTGAAGGGAAAGAAAAATGCAAGTGTGAAGAAAGAAGGGGAGAAAACCATATGCCAACATTGTTGCAAAGCTAGGCATGATGAAGGCCACTGCTGGAAATTGCATCTCGAATTAAGGCCTAAGAAACAAAATAATAATGGAAAACAAAAGACGACCGCTACCACACAACATGACCTTACTTCAGATTCTGGTGATGAGACTAAGATTTCAGCCATGGTCACAAAAGGAAAAGAAAGTGTTGCAAGCACTAGTTCCTCACATAGTCAAAACAACACTTGAAATGAAGAGTCATGAATAGAGTTGTTTCATGTAAGAGTGATTTCAAATCATACAAATATTGATGCATTACTTGATAGTGGGTCACAATCAAACTTGATTTCAGAAGACTTGTTTAAAAAACTAAATCTTGAAACTGTACCTCATCATAAGCCATATCCATTGGGTTTGATAGTTAACAATGAAAACTTACACGTTACAAGGAAGTGTTTATTCAAGTTTGCCATTACTAAAAAGTTTATTGATGAAGTTGAGTTAGATGTAGTTCCACTTGACATCTTAGGAATTATTTTGGGTAGTCCTTATTTGTTGGATAGGAAAGCAGTATTTTATCGCCATGACAACAAATATATATTGCTCAAGAATGGGGTGGAGTACATTGTGAGAGTGCATCGCAAAAATCTGAACATTTCTTTAGTTAATGTAGGGCAGATGAAGAGACTAGTAAATTCAAGTAAAAATTTTGTGCTTCTCACGATCAAGAAAAATAATGATATTGATTATGAATCTTTTGAAGGTTGTGATGATAAATTGAAATCTGATTTGTTTGATGTGGTAAGCAAGCATGGCGAGATGTTTCAGGAATCAAAGTAGTTACCTACCAAGAGGGGAATTCAACATGAGATTTAGTTGCAACAAGATGTTCCACTTCCAAACATTGGCATGTATCGCATGTTGATTATGGAGAGCATGGAAATCAAAAAGTGTTAATTTTAGGTATGTTCTATGCTAGAGCAATTTATTTATTTTTCACAGTTAGTAATCTCATCAACATTAAAGTAAACTGCAGATAGAACATAAACATAAATCGTAGAAGACAAGCCAAGACAAGAGGACATAAGATGTGGCGCCAGCCAAGGAAAAACCCCAATGTGGGGAAACCCTTGATCAATTCTTCTTTTATGTTCTTCAATAGTTCAGCAGAGAAAGAGAGAGAAATAGTACATTTACAAGAGAAGTCAAAACTTTGACTTTCTATATCTATATGAGATCAGTTGAAGACATGTTGCTTCAACTGATTCTCCAAGGTGACTGCTTCACCTATCGTAGTGTTACATTTCATCCATTTGATGCACCTTACCATGCAGCACCATGCTGTACCATCACAGTGCTGGACCTTGATGACTGAGCTGCTCTCAACCACTCTCATCATCATGTTGCCCATTATGTTGCATCTTCCATCATCATGCAACATTCTTGTTACAACATCATACTATGGTCCTGAGCTGCATCATGTTGCTCCACTGCTGAGTTGCTATACACAACTTTACTGCTCTCCATCGTCATCCTGCACATGTTTTGTTGCTGTCATTATGATGACTGGTTAGGGTACCAAGCATTATTGAAACAGTCCTCCAACAGTCATTAAAACAACCTAGGACAACTCCTAGGTTATGCTGTTGATATGGGCATATATACAAGCCCTCAAATACCCATACACAATCCTTGAATGTGGTGTTATGGTCTACGGCCTAACACACAGTCTTCATGTAGCTTCCAGGAAACATAAACCTTGCTCCTTGTCCTTCCAACGAGATCCCAACAGATCTATCCCTTAGCTCCTCTAACTCTGCTCTACTACAAGAAGAGAACAGCTTCATGCAGTCACAAAAGATACCCAAACAATGTTGTCTCTATGATGGTGTTGTCACCTACAACAACTCGAAATTTTCTTCTTCTTTCACGCTTTCAATAGGCTTCGTTTAGCTGCATTAGTGTCTATCCTTGAAGAGTGTATTATGCATACTCCTAGCTGTGGATTAGGCCTCTCTTATCTATGGTTAGGGCCTCCTTTGGTCAGCAAATATGGACTGCTTTAGACTGTGTATTAGGGCCTACGTATATGAGCTTCTTTAGTCAACGTATAAGGCTCTTTAGGCAACGTATTGAGGCTCCTCCTTGACTATGTATAAGGGCTTCTTGGACAACGTATTAGGACATCACTTGACAATAGATTAGGGAATCATGTGACAACAGATTAGGGCATCACGTTGACTGTGTATTGGAGCTCCTTTAGACAGCGGATAGGAGCCTTCCCTTGACTGTGGCTAGGGTACATCTAAACTGCAGCCAGGGCATCATACCCTTAGCCTAACATATTCTTTAGTGTCTCTCCTTCACCAAAAACCCAAGACGTGGAGAGTAGGAGATCACATGAAGAATGTGTGTCTCAAATGACTTCAAGTCCTCACCTATTTATATTAAAACGTAGATGATGAATAAACATGACTATTGGGCTTCTGAGCCTACACAAGTTGCTAGCCGACTTGACAATTTGTCTTATAACACAAATAAATTCATAACTCCATGAATACTTATCAGAATCAAATGATCTTTAGATCAATCCTACACCTCTCGATGAGAGAAATCCAATAAAAATATCAGTTGCCATAAATAAGATGACCCACATGGATTTTGGCCCTAGTTTCCAATTTTAACACTCCCTCTCAACTAGGGAGATTTCCATCCACTGATCCATATGTCCAACTGTACTATCTCTGCCATCAGTGCCCTACACTGCTTTGCTCAGCTCTGCTAAGCTCAGCTCTATTTTTCTCAGCTCTACTCTGCTCAACTTTGCTCAGCTCTGCTCAGCTCTGCTTAGCTCTGCTCTACTCAACTCTGCTCATCTCTGCTCAGCTCTGCTTTGCTCAGCTGTACTCAACTCTGCTCTGCTCAGCTCTACTCTACTCAGCTCAAACTATGAAGAAGAAGAAGTGATTGAGGATGTATCATACCATCCTCCACTGACCCAAAGTCAGTCTCAAAGTGTGTACCACTTTCACTTGTCCCAGACCAGTCCTCTACTAACCCGAAGTCAGTTACAAAGGGTGTACCACTCTCACTGGTCCCAGACCAGTATCATTGATCCCAGATCAATGAAGGTCATCCTAGCATAGGGAGTATGATAGATACAACGATGCGCCCATCGGTACTACTATGGTCCCTATGCTCATTTCCCTACTCATTGATCAGATGAGAGGTACTTCCCTTGAGTCCCAGACTGCATGGGTAGGATGCCTCAACAGGAGAACTAATCATCCTATCCACAGGAGAGCGAATCATCCTGTCCCACAAGAGAGCAAATCATCTTGTCCACAGGAGAGCGAATCATCCTATCCACAGGAGAGCGAATCATCCTATCCCACAAGAGAGTGAATCATCTTGTCCACAGGAGAGTGAATCATCCTGTCCATAGGAGAGAGAATCATCTTGTCCATAGGAGAGCGAATCATCCAGTCCACAGGAGAGTGAATCATTCTGTCCATAATTGCCATGGAGAATGAATCATCCTGGCCCATAGGAAAGGGAATCATCCTGTCCCACAAGAGAGCAAATAATCTTGTCCAGAGGAGAGAAAATCACCCTGTCCACAGGAAAGTGAATCATCCTGTCCACAATCGCCACGAAGAATGAATCATCCTAGCCCACAGGAGAACTAATTATCCTATTCAGCGTGCACCACCAGGGGAGGGTGAGTCACCTTGTGGTCGTATGTTGCTCCAGTAAGAACCACAATTCCACAGAGCTCCCAGATCTCAATGTATGCAACATGCAGGACCCTTTTACAAGGGTCTCTTGACGACTCCAAGTCGTTTAGGAAAATCACAGATTTGATCTTTGCCCGGGGCTTTGACAAAGTGTAGTGACATCATCTCATGGCGATGGAGCTTCCTCGCTCATTGACTTACCATATCCCAGATAAGGTAGTATCTGATGTCTATCTGCTAGAGCAATCATCGAATACGGGATTCCTCAATAATTGAATCCCACCTCTGGTTGTCACAGAGAATCACAGTGGTATTTATCATGTGTACAAACAGCTCACTAAAGAGCTTCCTCAACTAGGCAGCTTCATACGAGATCATACTTGTAGCTATGTATTAGGTCTCGGCGATTCTTATAACAACCGACTTCTACTTCTTGCTCATCCATATCGAAGCAAAATCCAAAGAGAACCAACACTGAGAAGTTCTCTAGTGTTCCTCCACACTGCCTGCCTAGTCAGCATTCGAATAATCATGTAGTTTCATATTTTCGGCAATGTATCTCGATTCATGAGAGATTGTGCCCTAAAGACATCTAAGAATATTCTTGGCACCAATCCAGTGAGGCTCAACCAAATATGAGCTCCCCATGCTAATTGCAAAACAAATGTCTGGATGAAAGTTCACCAAGAACATCAATGCAAATGAGTTTATGAATCTCAAAGGAATTTCCCAAATCTGGTCCGGCATCACTACCATATAACTTCTGAAAGTTTAGATCCTTGAGGTAGTCACAGGCTTGTAGTTCACCATTCCACATTCAGAATCCAACTCCCTCTTACTTCTGCAAATGAGAGGGTCTGCACCTATTAGAAATAGATTGTCCCTATAAGGTGCCAGTATGAGAGGTCAATCATCCACACCCTTCTAGTAATGGTTTAGATCGATTTCATTCCTAGTGAATCTCAGCTTCATTAGATAGCTATCAATCCTCTTATATTATGCCCAGGGTGTTATGCTTCAAGCCATAGAGGGCTTTCTTTCACCTGTATACATGAGATTCTCGATCATGAATCTTAAAGCCCTCGGGTTGGTCCAAACCTATGGACCTTTCCATCGATGAGTGCGACCCTGTAACCTTTGACTTCCATTATCGAAATGGACACCAAGTTCTTCTTGCAATCAGGCACATGAAAGAGATTCTGTAAATGAAATGAGTTACCCTCATTCAATTGAGGGGTAACATTCCCTACACCCTTTCAGGGATAGGTGGCATCAACTCCAAGTATAATCCCACAATTGTTTCCATCTCTACCAAATTAGAGAGTGCACCCATCTATCCAATGAAGTGCCTTGAAGCACTATAATCAGGGCCAATACAAGATAATTCTTCTTTATCTTATCATAAAAAACATTTGATTCTTCATACATGGGGTCCCATGCTTTCTTTGAAGAGTCAACCATTTCCTTGATGACCTGCATTACCTGTCATTCCTTTGATCATTGAAGATGTCCTTGTTATGATTTTTATCTTCATCAAGAGATGTGCCTCTACCATTCAGACACTCCTTCACATGATGGCTGAACTTATTGCAACCAAGGCATCCACCTTTCCTTCCACCCTTAGATCCGAACTTCCTAATGAAGTGATCTTTAGGTAGGCCATCAGAAACTTCCACTGTGCCATTCTGATAATATATTATGCTTAGACCCCACCCTTTGTGAATTTGAAGAGGGATGAGGAATCCACAGATCCTTTTGTCATTTCCCAACTGTATTTGGTGATTGCTCTTTCACTCTTGCTTGGGCATTGTCATCACCTCAGCTCTGATACCATGTTAATTTTAGGTATGTTCTATGCTAGAGCAATTTATTTAATTTTCATAGTTAGCAATCTCATCAGCATTAAAGTAAACTACATATAGAACATAAACATAAATCCCAGAAGACAAGCCAAGAAAAGAGGACACAAGATGTGGCACCAGCCAGGGACAAACCCCAATGTGGGGAAACCCTTGAACAATTCTTCTTTTATTTTCTCCAATAGTTTAGCAGAGAAAGAGAGAGAAATAGTACATTTACAATAGAAGTCAACACTTTGACTTTCTATATCTATATGAGATCAGTTGAAGACATGTTGCTTCAACTAATTCTCCAAGGTGACTGCTTCACCTATCGTAGTGTTACATTTCGTCCATCTGCTACACCTTACCGTGTAGCACCATGTTGTACCATCACAATGCTGGACCTTGATGACTGAGCTGCTCTCATCTTCTCTCATCATCATGCTGCCCATTATGTTGCATCTTCCATCATCATGCAACATTCTTGTTACAACATCATACTATGGTCCTGAGCTGCATCATGCTGCTCCACTGCTGAGTTGTTGTACACAACTTTACTTCTCTCCATCATCATGTTGCACATGTTTTGTTGCTGTCATTATGATGACTGGTTAGGGTACCAAGCACTATTGAAACAGTCCTCCAATAGTCATTAAAACAACCTAGGACAACTCTTAGGTTATGCTATTGATCTGAGCATATATACAAGCCCTCAAATACCCACTCACAATCCTTGAATGTGGTATTATGGCCTGCGGCCTAAAACACAGTCTTCCTGTAGCTTCCAGGCCCCATAAACCTTGCTTTGTGTCCTTACAATGAGATCCCAATAGATCTATCCCTTAGCTCCTCTAACTCGGCTCTACTACAAGAAGAGAACAACTTCATGCAGTCACAAAAGATACCCAAACAATCCTGTCTCTATGACGGTTTTGTCACCTACAAGAACTCGAAATTTTCTTCTTCTTTCATGCTATCAATAGGCTTTGTTTAGCTACATTAGTGTCTATCCTTGAAGAGTGTATTATGCATACTCCTAGCTGTGGATTAGACCTCTCTTATTTGTGGTTAGGGCCTCCTTTGGTCAGCGAATATGGACTGCTTTAGACTGGGTATTAGGGCATGCGTATATGAGCTTCTTTAGTCAACGTATAAGGCTTCTTTAGATAGCGTATTGAGGCTTCTCCTTGACTGCATATAAGGGCTTGTTAGACAGCGTATTAGGACATCACTTAACAACAGATTAGGGCATCACGTGACATCAGATTAGGGCATCACGTTGACTGTGTATTGGAGTTCCTTTAGACAGTGGATAGGAGCCTTCCCTAGACTGCGGCTAGGGTACATTTGAACTACGGCTTAGGCATCATACACTTAGCCCAACATATTCTTTTGTGTATCTCCTTCACCAAAAACCCAAGACGTGGAGAGGAGGAGATCACATGAAGAATGTGTGTCTCAAATGACTTCAAGTCCTCACCTATTTATACTAAAACGTAGATGATGAATAGACATGACTATTGGGCTTCTGAGCCTACACAAGTTGCTGGTCGACTTGACAATTTGTCTTATAACACAAATAAATTCATAACTCTGTGAATACTTATCAGAATCGAATTATCTTTAGATCAATCCTACACCTCTTGATGAGAGGGATCCAATAAAAATATCAGTTGCCGTAAATAAGATGACCCAGATGGAGTTTGGCCCTAGTTTCCAATTTTAACAAAAAGAAAATTCAAGAATTGCTAAAAAATGTTATTATACGCCCATCTACTTCGCCATGTGGTTTGCCCATTGTCTTGGTGCCAAAGAAGGATGGAACTTGGCAGATGTGTGTGGATTTCTATGCACTGAAAAAAATCACAGTAAATAATCATTATACACTCCCAAGAATTGATGATTTGCTTTATCACTTGAGGTATGCAAATTATTTCACTAAGCTAGACTTACTAAGTGGTAATCATCAAGTTAGGATAGCTAAAGAAGACATTTGGAAAATCGCATTTAAAACTAAACAACGATTGTGTGAGTGGCTTGTTATGCCTTTCAGTCTTACAAATGCTCTAGCTACTTTCATGAGGGTAATGAACGATGTATTGAGACCATTTTTAGATGATTTTGTCATTGTCTACTTAGATAATATTCTCATATTCAACAAATCAAGAGATGAACTTGTCATGCATGTCAACAAAGTACTAGATGTCTTGAGAAAAGAACAAATGTTTTTTGACAAGACTTCTTTGGTGTATTTGGGACACATTGTTGGAGGAGGTGAGTTGAAGATAGACCCCTCTAAGGTTGAGGTCATTCTGAATTAGCCCAAGCACAATACAGTTACAGAGGTAAGAAGTTTTTTAGGGGCAGCACAATATTGGAGAAAGTTTATTGCTAATTTTTCTTCAATTGCAACTCCATTACATGCATTGACAAGGATCAAGAAAGTCTTCCATTGGGGAGATGTACAACAGAAAGCATTGATGCTTTGAAGCAAAAGATAAGTTCCGCACCATTATTGGCTCTTCCGGGATCTTAGACAACCATTCAAAATTCAAATGGATGCAAGCGATTATGCCATGGGAGCAGTTCTATTGCAGCATGGTAAGCCCATTTCATTTCATTCTGAAATATTTAATGGAGTTGTAACTAACTATTCCACCTATGACAAAGAACTTTACGCATTGGTACAAAGTGTTAAGAAATGGAAGCACTATTTGATGGGGAAGGAGACCATCATCCATACTGACCATCAACCATTGTAGTACTTACAGTCATAGTCAAAGTTGCAGCAGTCTCGACATTTCAGATGGATGGGTTTTCTACAGCAATTTCATTTGGTTATCAGTTATAAAAATGGAATCTATAATAAGGTAGTTGATATGATTTCAAGGCCTATTGTAAATTCATCTGTTATACTCAAGCATAATTTTATTTTTCATGAAAGTTATATAGAACAATATGAAAATGATAGTGACTTTCAAGAAGTATATGCAAGCCTGAGTCAAGGAACTGTTGGTGTCCCATATTGACATATTTTCTACCCCATTTCCATAAATATCAACCTCTGTTTTACCTCAATAAAGCCCCTTCTTTCCTGCACTAGTCCAAGATAGTTACCTATTCCTGCACTTGCTCATATTTTACATTAAGATTTATTACAGCGCTTTATTAATCATTTTATATGGATTTCATGCCTATTTACATACCTCTTGTAACTCACGTTAATTTCCTAGAGTAATTGTGGAACTTAGTATTAATTATGAATGAGTATGACTAGTGCGAGTAGATTCCTACACCGCCATGAAGACTGCCCGTGATTTCCGAAAGGCCAAATCTTCCACGACAACAGGTCTCAATCCTTGACTCTGATTTTAGCTGCTGATGAACTGAAGAAGGATAACAGGTGGCACGCAATCAGGGAATGTTTTCCAAATTTAGGTTACATCCAAGAAAAATACATGTGCGTTATAACTGTTGGTCGAGTTTGTAATTCCGGTTTCTAAGTTTGTTCGGCCGAAAGGCCTGAATAAGAAATGTATGTAATTAGTGAAAACAGATAGGGATAAAAGGATGTATAAGATATAGATCATGGGTATGGTTAGCTAGTGAACCATCAATTGTAGTTTCATTTTTATGTAATCTGGTTATCACCTCAGCTTTGGGGGCTGGACTGCTCTGTTATGTATATTTGCTGAATCGAGTAATACAAGAGAACTGCCATGATTTGCATACACAATGCCTAATTTATCTTTGATGTATATTTGAAGTGTTGAGATTTTTTGTTCCTTAGAAGGGGAACGAGCGGGTTGGCTAGAGCCTAACCAACACAGCTCGTTTACCCCTCTCGCTTTCATTAATCAGAAAGACGGTGTGGATAATTCTTTTGTAGTTGTATGATGTTCTAGTTTTAATAATTATTTTTGAAGTTTTGATTTAAATATATTTTGTAGCTAAAGTGTGAAATGGGTCCATGGTTTGAGGGTTAGATGCATTTACTTTGTTTATGAAATTCCTTTCTCAAATTTCCTTTACTCTCAATCTCTATCTTAATTCATTTTCGATCAGATCATGCAGGGAACTCTTTCTTGTACCAGTGCATGCGTTTGCCTGCACTTTGGTTTAGTCATTTGTTTTGCAGCAAACATTGAATCACTTACCTACATATTATTTCCAGTTATTTTGCAAGTGAATGGATTATTAACTTAGTAACTGTCTTTAGCATTAAAAGTACATCGTTAGGGGATCTAGAAGCAGTTGCATAAAATTATTATGAACATGTTATACTTGCAAAGAACATAAGCATTTTGAGTGGATTACCAAAGTTAATGAACACATGAAAAACACTTAGACTACTATTTGATTCCTTTGAATTGCTTTTATTTCATGAAGTTATTTCCTTTGAAAGGTTTAATGAATTAAAGAATCTTTCCTTTTCACAGATAATTTACATTAGAATTTCATTTACAGTTGCAATTCCTTTTCAGCACATCTTTCAGTCCTTTCGAAAGTAATTTGGAAATTGGGTGAAGGAAACTCTGCCTCGGTGCAAGCGTGGGTCTCTTGTCACAGAAACAGAGTGCTCTAATCCTTAGGGATTAGAGCACCTTCACTAAGACATAAGTCTTCAGTAAGGAAGGTCAAATATACTTTTACACAAAGATACTATACCTGCACTAGTGCAAGTAGATTGCAACAATGCAAGGACAAGTTGTTTGTGTGGAAGGAAGATTAGGAGGAAGATAGAACTCTACAAGGGCTCACTTGTCATACTGTTAGCCATCCATCTGAAGATGAACATAGAATTTCATTACAGAATTTAAGATTGTTTCTGTTGTGTGGAATTTCTTTACTTGATTTACTTGCAAATTGTATTTTACATTCTAGCACTAGAGTTGCTTTAGTGTCAATTGCCTTTCCAATTGTTTTCTATGTGATTCTACAAATAATTTCCTTTAAGAAGTAGGATTAGGAATAGGAAAATTTCATACCATTTCTGGCATTGCTTGTTCTTCATCTCTAAGTTTACGAAACCCTTGGGTTGACAATTAAGTGTTGAGGAGTTTGCTCAAGTGCAATTGTTGTACCCAACATTTTGGCATTGTTGCCGGGGAAGCAATTTGAATTGGTAATAATTTTCCATTTTTTGCGATAGGAGTAAGTATGCTATTATTTTTTCCTGTAGTGTGCTTCTATTGTTTAAAGGAATTTATAGGTGCCAATTTATTTTTTGAAAATTTCAGTTTTTATTTGAATTTCATTTTGTCATTTTTTGAAATGAATGCCTAAAAGAGGTAGGGGTTTGAAGCCCACTAGGGGCCAAAGAAATACTGACAATCTCAAACTAAAACTCATATTGGGCCTTCTTTTGTAGGAAGAAAGTCCAAACAAACTCAGACTCATCACGCAAGAACAATCCACCTAGGCTCTGGTAGTAGTGGTTCAGGTGTGACACAACCCATAAAGGGGAAGAAGGGGATTGTTGGAATCCATAGTCAACCTTCTCAGGCTGTTGAGAGCAGTTCGTGTGGAAGAAAAACAATGGAATATATGGAAGACCATGCAGAAGGAAGTGGTGAAAATCATGTAAATGAGGAATAGTCCACTTTCGGATTCCCAATTGTGAATCCTAATATACAAGTACAAATGAAAAATATTTCACCATCAGCTATTCCTCATTTCTACGGTAAGGTACATGAAGATCCAGACTCTTTCTTAGTTGAGTTTGATATTTTGTGTATAAGTTATGATTACTCATCTCATGCCCAAAAGTTAAAGTTGTTTCATGCAACTCTCAAAGACGCATCACTCCGCTGGTTCATGGGACTAGGAGGAAACACTATAAATTCTTGGGAGAAAATGAAGAGAGTGTTTTTATCAAAATATTAGGAATATTGTAAAACTAGAGATATTCAAGATGAAATCTTTACTATTTTGCAAAATGATGATGAGATGCTAGAGGACTACTTGGAGAGATTCATTTACATCCTCCAAAGGTCAAAGCCCAAATTTGATCTAAGTACCATTAGAACCTTGTTCTTACGTGGACTTACTGATGATGCTAGGAATAATTTAAATCTATTAGGACAAGGGGATATTGCTCAAAAACCTTTTGATTATATATGTGACTTGTGCAAGAGATTCTCAAGGAACCAATATAGATCCGGTAAAGGAATTCAAAATAAAAACAGAAAAACCGAATCTACTGATGCTATGATTATTGGATTAGAAAACAAAATGGAGAATATGAAAATTGAAATAATGAATACTAATAGTAAACAAATACTCTTTGAAGTTTCATTAGAAACTTGTAGAAGAGCAAGAGATATTGTCCATTTTTTGTCCTAAATGTAGAAGAAAACATCCTTTAAGAGAATGTCCTCTAGATATTAACGAAACTAATAAATGTGAAATTTGTGCAGATAACCATGCTACAGATAAATGTCCCTCTATACCTGGGTTGAAAGTTGTCCTTGAAGGGGGACAACCTGAAGCTGAATCATTGCATGTTATGGAAGCATGAAGAAATTGGCCTCAAGTAAGTGCAAGTATGGTTCCTAAACCCCCACCACATTTTTTTGGTTATAATGCACACTCATATTCCTATCCTAACACTAGTCACTCTCAGCATTGGCAGCATGGGAATCAATATCAGTATGGAAAACCCTCCCAATCTTGGAAACAAGGATGGAGAGGACCAAACCATTTACATCATTCACATCATTCCTATTCTGCATCTATGCAATCATATCCTCTTACATATGTGTTAGCCTCCTGCTCATAGCAGGTATTCATCTTTCATGATTGACATGTTTACATGCTAAATATGTCATGCTCTGCAGGCTGCAATGTTCCATATTTGATACTCAGGCCAAAGAAGTGTCCATGAGAGTCTGCCAGCCTAAGTGCCTCTGCTATATTCCAATTTTGAGGAGTTATTCCATTTTTGAAGAATTTTCAGTTAAAGGGAGGTCCAAACAACTTAATCTTGGTCTCCCTGGGTTTCAATTTCCTGTTGTAGAATATAGAGAATCATTATCTGTCCAAACAGCTTAATTTGGGCAGGTTCTTAGATAGGTAGAGAAGCAAGGGTGCTCAACAGCTTAATCTGAGCCCCTGGATGGAATAAGTGTAGATGTAGGTAGGAGGACAGTAA